>NW_017547342.1:587951-660243 GCF_001854935.1 Bemisia tabaci
TCTAACAAAATGTTCACCTGTGCAGTAGTATCGTTTTTGAAGCGGGAAGCTCAAAATAACGCAAATTTCTTACGCAGATTGTGAATTTATGAGTGCATTTCAGACTTTGCCGATGCGCTCATCGTGATTTTTGAGGCATTATCTATAGGAAACAACTCTTCATTCTGCTCTAGCAAAAGTTTGCAACAGGCCCATTTGACACCGATCCGTTGGTTTTGGCGACGATTTTAAGATACTGTAAGCTTCCTGAGGACGGTCCGATTCATGAGATTGGAACTCAGCTAGCTGGCAAGGAATAAAAGCACAGACTCCGGGACCCGAGTTGATGCTATGCCGTACGTTTCCGCTAAGCGGATCGCATCCTTTTCTTCCTGGCCAGGTCCGGGTCCGGGTCTTTTGTTCTCGTGCTCGGCTCCTCGCTCTGCGGTTCCGCCGTGTCTATGTCTCCTGCCCAGTTTACCAGCCTCTTGGAAGCGGGTCGCTAATCTCCCTTGTAATTACCACCGTAACGACGCCAGCCGCGCCGCGTCATGCGGGATGCAGCCACGCCGGGCGTTCTCACACCGTCGCGACGCGCCGCGCCTCGCCGGCTTGCCACTACTCCTTGACGCTTTCCTTGAGGAGGTTTGAGACTAAGAAAAGGTAGACGAGAGACCCATGAGACTAATAAATCGGTCATTCTCATAGAGACTTAAGCGCCAGTAATGAAAAATAACGAGAAAACAGTAAGAACTGTATTAATCGACCCGTTTTAAGTCCTAGGTTAAATATAAGATGTAATATGGATAATCACGTTAATGCTTTAATATTTTGGAGCCATGAGATTTGGGACGGGTCGATTTCAACGTTTTTGAGTCTTCTTCTCGTCTTATAATTTTGGCTCTTAAAACTTTTTGAGAATGATAGAATCGACCGTTTAATTTCGAGATTCAGCACTTCCTTCGAGCAAAATCAGTTCATCACTGCAAGGCGAGATCAATTCTTGTTTTTATTCTTCCTTTCTTCTTAATAACATACATTATTTTAAGCGCTCAGAGCCCACTCTCCTCTCGATCCTACTCAACGATCAGTCCTCAGCAACAGTTACTTGAGATCATCAAATTTGGATCACCTAGCAAGAAATCGAGCCCAGGACCTCCTAACCTTAGAACTAGCGCTAAAACCACTACACTACAGGAATCTGGAGGTTGCTGGAGAGAGTCAATGAATTATCGCGATGGAAGTTTATTGGGAGCTTGTCTCTAGAGGATTTTGGATACCTTACACATTACCTTTTAGGAATTTTCCGTAAAAAGTGATTTATGCGACAGAAAGGTTGGAAATGAGCCTCTAAGCGATGTAGTCAGATGTACACTTAACTTACTGATAAAAGCTACCACAAATTTCACAAATAACGCCATTCATATGTTTGCCATTAGACTAACGCCAATTATCATAGCTTCTCATGCTCATTTAAATGTTCTGTCGGGGTTGACACTTTCCGTTTGGTAACGCATTTTTTAAGAAACTATTGGGAAAAGGCCATGATCCTGCCTTGTCCAGAGCCCCACTGTCCAACAAGAACGATTGTTCGGCAAAAGTTGGCGTCAGTGGGTTTACCCGTCAGCTTCCCTGAGCATCAGGTGCACAATTTCTCCTCTGCTCAGTGGGTCACGTACGACAGTGGTGGTGTACGGGAGCATGGCGTCATGGCGTCCGGTCGTGCGACAGCCTCACGGCGACGGACGTCGTCGTGTCTGTCGTCGTGTCTTGCGTTTAAACGTCCCAAGTCGAAGCAAACCCCCCCCCCCTCCCGTTCAGTTGTGACGTAATCGCAAGCTGGAGTGGGTAGGTGTGACTTGGAAAGAGATTACTCATTCTGGACGAAGGAAACCGCACAGGGTGTTTGGAGCCTTATGGGTGAAAATATGTCCCGGGAATATATAGAGTTTTTTGGACGAAATGAAAATGACAAGAATTTCTGAGCCATTCCATTCCAGGTTATTTTCATCCCGTGGTCTAGAGAAGGCAATTTATAAGAATTTCCACGAATAAAGAGCCGTTTTGGGCCTTTCTATCTTTCATGCATGACTTTTTTCCCCCTTTCTTAACTATAATATCCTCCATGAAAGGCCGGTTCAAATGAATCGTATGAACTGTCCATGACGTGCGTTATTTAGCTAAATTATACGGACTTTCCATAAAATGCGGTAGTTTCACAGGGATGAAGGAATTTCAGGAAGTACCTAAATGTGTCTCGATAAGAGGAGGATGATCAAGTCGATCTGAAGGGATTGAAACTTCCCATGTCAGACAAGATAGTTTTGCAGACATTGAGTTTTATAAATTCAGCTGTTCGTGGCTTCAAAATCCTAATTTAGGAATTTTTCATCCCGGCGTTTCAGAATGATGCCCGTTGGATGACATTGGTTTCAGTTGCGAAATTCGGATCGATATAATGTAATCTTGACCTCCATCCACAAGAGTAATCATTTTTATGAAGCCCTTGACCTAATTCCTATCACACGCGGCTTGACACATCCTTTTCTAGACACCACCCACCCTCATCTCACTCAGGTTAATAAACGATGGATCAACCCTCGTATTCACGACTTAGCTGTGTGAACTATTTTATGCCTATATCCCTCATCAAATTATTTGGATAGTATCTAAAAACACAGACCTTCATCATCAACAACTAGTATATACCTATACGTGCGTTACCTAGTGTGCATAATATTATTTTAGTTTCAAAGGAAGGGGAGGTGTGTTCAAGTTATTCAACGTTCAGTATAATTTACTTCAACCCAGATCAGGAAAAATTTTGAAATTTCTAACTTGTTCATTTTTACCACATCTTAAGGTGCGATACTTTGTTGGAATACATTCCAAAATAATAGCAATAAAAAATTGCAATTAGCTTAACATAATCCCCTCTAATGCTCAGAAATGGAACAAGTCTACCTATCCAGGACCAAACACTGGAAAAAAAACACATTGGATCTCGAGTCCAGACTCTTAGTTACATCGACAAGAAAAAATACTCTTGATTCAATCAGTTTTAAGCTTAAATCAAGAACCAAGCCTCTTAATTTGAGCGGATTTTCTTTTGATTTAAGCTTAAATCTGATTGAATCAATAGTGTCCTTTTTTTTGTCAATGTTTTCAAGAGTCTGGACTCTAGATCCAATGTGGTTTTTTTTTCTAGTGAATCCACCTACACAAATGTCGCGGTTACTCACCCTAATCGCCCGTTTGAACTATTTCCTCCCGGTCGAGAAACTTAAGTCAAAGGAAAGTTCCTCCACGCTCTGATACGCTCCAGACCAACGAAATTCATCAGAATCAATCATCTCCCACACATCATCTGCTCGACAGACATCACGCATCATCGTCCGTGTGACAGATTTAGTCTTTTGTGTGCGTCGCGCCTCGGAGGGGCGCCATGAGGTTCAGAGCCGCGGGACAAGCTCTATCTGCTCGCCAACGTTGCCAAAATTCACCGAAACCCCCCGTTCCTGGTTCATAACCGCGGAAACCCGGCCCATTTTGGCAAGGAACCGCTGGCTGTCCGGCCTAGTTTTCAGCGGACTCGCGGGGCGCCGGCCGCGTGGAAATAAATGACCTATTTAAAGATTGCGTTGCGTTTCGGCTTATCATAATAACTCCGCGCCGGCCCGAGGCAGGTGAGTCGGAAACTCCGTCTGTGTTTCCTCCGGATCGAAATAGACGCCATCACTTCCAACTGACAATTCGTCGTCAGACTGTCTAAAACGACGTAACTGTATCTACGGGTAAGCCCTCGCGTTCGAAGGTCTCCGTGCTTTCGAGGGCTCGAGGGGGGATGGAGTTAGGTCGTTGCGTGGAGCAATTTTCCGTCCGCCCACGCAGCTCGAATGCACTGCTGCGTTGCGCTGGGAAGTTCCTCATATTTCAAGCGTTTAATCGCAAGTGCACTCCGACGCGAAAGAAATTGGCGAGTAGGCTTCGGCTCGGGTACCGGCCGCATCTGCGGATAGGTAAAAATAATTTCTCGTATAACATGCCCTAGTTCTTCCTCGTGATTTATTTTATTTCGCGGCAGTATTTTTAATACAGTAAATGGGTAGGAAGCTCTTCTACCGTGGGGCTGGAGAGGGGCTGCAAGAACCGTTCGTATTGAGCAAGAAATGAGTCAAAGGTCTGAATAAGAGCATATATGATCTGATTCGCGAAAAGAAAAGCAAAAAGAAAGCCCGACGGAGAAATATCACGAAAAAACGGCCCTGCTTCACCTAAGAGTGATTAATGAGCTATGTTCGCAGTTTTTTTTTACTTTTTTTTCTTGAGGAAATTGAAGAGAAAAATATTTAAAAGTAAGACAATCAATCGCCTTGTGACCTCATCTGACGACATTTCCCATAAGGACTGCATTTTGTGATTTGGAAATACAATGTCCGGATCAGTTTTGATACAGCGTAAGTACCATTAGTCCTATATACATAAGTGCTTTTACGGATGAGCCAGAAAGGGTTGTTCCCGATGGCAAAATGTAAGCCATTTAAAAACACGTACTTTAGCAGATTCAGTCATTTTTTTATATCACCTGCGACACACTGGAAAAAGAAACACATTGGATCTATAGTCCAGACTCTTGAAAACATTGACAAGAAAAAGGACTCTTGATTCAATCAGGTTTAAGCTTATACAAAAGGAAATCCGCTCAAATTAAGAGGCTTGGTTCTTGATTTAAGCAAAAATCCGATTGAATCAAGAGTATTTTTTCTTGTCGATGTTTTTAAGAGTCTGGACTCTAGATCCAATGTGTTCTTTTTTTCCAGTTCCTTTTTTTTTCAATTTTAAAACCAAGATTATCCCCTTGCACAGCTCAATTTGTTCTTGCTGCACACACAGATGAACTTCATAAAACCTGTAAATTCTAAATTAAGAACCTAAAACAAGAGGCAAAATTTTGAAAAGAGGACTCACCAGCTAGATCCACGCTCCTTGTGTTCGGCGACGCTGAATCCGAACATGGACATGGGCGGTCCTCGGTGCCTCACACAATTTTCCGTGTCTAGGTTAAAGGCATCGGCACAAGATAACAACGACAACGATAAAACTACGGCTAAAGACGCGCGAAATACGCTCCGCGACGTCATAACTACACTATTTGAACACTCGCGGCAAAAATTGCACGAATCCCGAAAGAGGGCCGAAGAGGTAATCGCACTATCACTTTCGGCAGCTTCCGGTTCGAGCCCGGGCCCGTTGCATGGGAAACACGAGCGACACTCACTCTCGGTGACGTCATTGCCGCGACACCGGGTCATCTTCACCATCCAACGCTACTCTCTACTCCTGCTCCACCTGAAACACAAGTAAAGAGAAACATTATTAATTTGGGGTGAATCAGGTGTGGAGTACAAGAAAATCCCTACTAAAATTTAATCAGTGAGAACGAAAACACACCAACTCGGAAAAATGAAAATAATCGAGACACACATATAACTGCACAGTACTGCCGTGCTAAGGAAAAACGCCGTATGAACCTTCAAGGGTTGCCAAATTCCCTTTGATAAAACACTAATTTCTTGGTAAACTTGGGGATATTTTCATTCCAATTTTTCAGATAATTTTGTTCACAATTTCACCAAAAGTTTCTGAAAATTTAAAGGCAAAATATTCATAGCATTTCTCAAAAATAAAAATTTTATCGAAGGAAATTTGGCAACTCTCGAATGTTTATACGGCGTTTTTCCGTAGCACGGCAGAGTAGTTGAAGAGCTTAACTTAAGAAACATATTTTTGCTGCCAAAAGGCAAGCACTTATGGACACTTTAAGGGTCCAAGTTGGAACGGATGCGCTATAACATCAATGACCTTTATGTAAATTAACTGTGTTTAATGGAAACTGAGCATTTTTGAGTTACCGAGTTGGTGTGTTATTGTTCTCACTGATTCAATTGGTGGTTAAAATTTTTCCATCTCGGCGAAAATCCATCGGTAAAAATTGTACCGCGTTGAACTTTAGAGGAACTAAATCACACAAGCCACTGTCATTTCATCGAACAATTTCGGGAAGACTGTTGTACAGATTCTTTAAAAAAATTGAGGGGAAGTTTCGAATGTGCGCACAGCACACTCCCGTTCTCTTGTAAAAATTATTTTTAAAAAATTCGAACAAAAATAAAAATAAAATAAACAAAAAATAATTTGTCCGATTGGTGTGACTTGGTTCCATCCCATTTGGTGCAGTCCAATTCTTTACTCAGCATCAGAGCATTTTACTGAGACCAGAGACGAAGGAAGAAATTGTACTTATATTCGTACATTTTTCCCCTTTTAATGCATAAATGCTAACTGCTTTTTCTGGTCAGGAGACTTAAGCAGTGTGTAATTTTTAAAAATAAACATGTTTCGTTCTTTAAAATGTTTTGATGCGATTAATAGAGATTCAATTCTGAAAGTTCAGTAAAGTTCCTCGTCTAACTGTCCGTGATGCAGTATATCAATATCTAGAATTTGAGTTTTCTGATTCTAAGTTTCTTTTTTCTTGTGGAGACTATCACGTGGATATTGCCTTTCCTCTAAAAATACAGGTGCGTTTTTGCTGCAGATTGTTGTTTTGGGTGATCTTTTCTCACCTTACGTAATGACGCCATATGTTTGTCAGAGGCTTTTATTAATCGCTCGATGAGGAAAATTCTCACTTCAGATTCTACCCGAAAAGGTAAATCCTCAGAAAATCTCACTCTGTCAAGTAGGTTTTTCGGTGCAGAGGTGTAACTGCGTTTCGAGGGAGCTGCGGAGCTGGCCATAAATGAATGAAAATTTGGTTTAAAAATAAAAGCTGTGCAATCTCGGTAGCTCAGGAATGTGTTGTTTACTCAAAGAGAAATGGAGGTCAGAACTTCCGATAAACCGGTATCTCTATTACCTCATTTGCATTCGGCTCGATTGTTGATTATTCACCGATTCCAGTAGTCGAATCATGATTAAAATAGAGCGAAAGTAAAAACGGTTTTAACTATTCTGCGCAATGATATCACAAAGCTGAGGTCCAAAGTACAAAAAACGTTTGACGTAACACAAGGAATATATTTCAGCATCTGTGTGGAGCATTAGACTCGCACATGCATACTGTGAGAGAAATATTCCACTCGACGAACTAACCATACTGAAGCGAGCTTCTCTAAAGCTACATATTAAAACAAACCCGAAAATTCCGAGATCATGAAAACCTCGAACACTGAAGTTTGTTAGGATAACAGTTTCCAAGATATCTGTTATCAAAGCAGAGACAAATAGAGACCCTCCATTGATATATTGGCAATGGCGGAAGCTTTTATTTTCGGGACTCCAACATTCAACGGTTGACCAACCTACTAGATGGATGTTTGACTACGTGTTGAATGTCTCTTTCGGTAAACCTGTTCGGCTCATGGAGTCACCCAAAAGCTCATCATCCACCTTATAGGTAGGTTATCAGCCAAAAAGGGCTCCTGATAATTCGACGGTGTAAGTCGACAATCACATAGCTCGTTTGCGGTGTTTGAAAATCTCCGCCTCTATGTTATTTTTTTAAAGGAGAACAAATTGACATCATTCCCTGAGGTTTTTGCAGAATTTTCTTTGCACAGAAAAGAAAAATCACGGGAGTTCTAAAGAATTGCCGAATATTTTTCCGTTTAAAAAATAAAGTAGACAGGAAGTCTGCGACGTCGCAAACCGAGTTATGTGATTGCCGACTCACACACACCGTCGAATTGTCCATACGGAATTGTGGAATCCCCAAAAGTAAAAGTTTCCACCTGTCGCCAAGAGGTTAAAGAAAGGCTTCTCTTTGTCTCTGGATCAAAGCTATACCAAGTGACGTCACACAGCCGCAAAATTCAAGACGCAATCGCTCTCTGTTCTTCCCTCTAAAGCGGCGGTTCATGTTCCTCGTATGAATTTAACATTTGACAAAAGATGAACCGGTTAAGCGTTCGAAATGAGTCAGAGAATGAGGTTGAAATCGAAAGGATTCTGCGAGGATCACATATGCGCGAGCATGAGCATCCGGATGCGGCGTGGACGAGCCGGGCGGGGCGGGGTGCAGCTTGGCGGGCGCGAGGCTTGGCGATTGCGCGAGGTGTGTGAAAAAGTGTAGGCGCCAGGTGGGAGTCCAATTCCGCCGACCGGGACCGCAGCCTCTCGCCGACTCGAGGAGGACAGAGCGACCGACTGACGGATCGAAGGCAAACCTGAAACCGAACAGTCCGACGGGGCCGTTGCCACGCTCCACCGCTGAAATCAAAGGATTTCAGAGAAAAGACCAACCAACCGGGATCCTAAGAAGTCGCATGCCGGAATGGGGTGAGGATGCAGAATCTTCTTTTCGCCTAGAACCACCCAATGTTGCATGCGGAACGTAAACATACATAACAACAGAAGACATCAGGTACTAAGGGGGAAGGGGAAAATTCAGGACAGCCTGCTTTTAAAGAAGGGTGGGAGGGTGAAAAGTACCTGAAATAAGTGGAGGGAGGGGGTGTCAAAATTCGGAAAAAGTTCTTAGCGTCATATCGTCGATCCTCTGACGTGAAGGCATAAATCATTTCAATGTAAGTCCTGTTCTCCGTGTGGTTTTATGCTTTCCAGGATTGAAGTGGATATTGACCAACGCTCTTACGTCAAAGGGGAGGCGATATAGATTACAGACGATCCCTACATGCCATTAAATGTTTTTGAGATGCAACTGTTTCGATTTCATGCAACGGAAATCCAGCGGATTCAGTAGGCTCCAGCTCCAGCGCTTTGCAACATTTAAAAATGGAGCAAACGCTAAAAAGTTTGCCAAGGTCGAGAAAATTAAAGGTCTGGTGGCAAATCTTCCACACTTTCGCGGCCGAATAAACTTTTCAGACTCCTCCGCAAGTTTTCCTGACTTTTCAAGACTTCGTGACCTCACTTTCACTCATTTTCACTGACAGATGTGACGAGGTGATCGGAAATCCGGCAACGGTGGGAGCGCGGTGGCGTTTGGGGCAGGAGCGGCGCGAGCGTCGGGGGCCGTGGCGGTGCCACTGTCATGGGATGTCCATAAATGGGAATCCGCGCCAGTCGCTCGCCTCGATGCCCGATCCTGATCCCCAACGCGACGGAACCTCGAAACGCGGCGATATGTCGATTTGTGCAACTCCTCCCCCTCCCGGGAACGCTTACCCCCCGCGCCTCCCGGCCACCGTAATTGCTATCATCACGAAATGGGCGATTAGAGCTTTACAGCCTTCTTTAGCGTTAAATCCAGCTACCGCGCCCCGGGTATATAGGCCGTTTTCCGCCCTTGAAATCTCGGCAGGAACGGACCCCTACCCCCTCATTTTAAAAATGATTCAGGGCCCGGTAGTGGCTAAAACTGAACCGCTGAACCGCTGAACCAGACCTCGGTAGAGACACAGCGGGCTGATTATTGAAATTGATAGACAAAGCGATAGACAAGAAGACGAGGAGAAAGTGGAGCTGTCCTCGGCTGGTTGCGATGGACAAAGAAGGTGCACTGGAAAAAAAACACATTGGATCTTGATTCCAGACTCTTGAAAACATTGACAAGAAAAAATACTCTTGATTCAATCGGATTTTTACTTGAATCAAAACGAAATCCGCTTAAATTAAGAGGCATGGTTCTTGATTTAAGCTAGATTCTGATTGAATCAAGAGTACTTTATCTTGTCGATGTTTTAAAGAGCCTGGACTCTAGATCCAATGTGTTTTTTTTTTCCAGTGTGAGTAATAGACTAACTAACGGCAACCCATGAGAGACTCTATCGTTGGTCCATCATATTTTTCCCCCTTGGTCTACAACAACCACCCGTTTCAACCGATACATAACATCACTACTTTCTCTCTGTGTCTATTGGGTCCAAAGTTATGTCTATAGAATTCAATAATAATCAGTCCGCTGGCTAGGTCCAAAATGAGGGTTCGATTAGGGTGTAATCGTCAACGTATAAGCGGCCAATAGGACGCCGCTAGCACGCGTATAAAATGTATAAAAACCTGTACTTGCACTTGCCGCGATGTAGCGCTGGTGTGGCTGTTGCAACTTTTCGGGACACACCAATGCAAAGGAAAGTGCGAAATATTGATGTTAGGTTTTTTTGGGAGGAACCTGTAGTGCTTGGGACAAACTTGTAAGTATTAATTTCTCCGTCCAATTACCTCGTTGGTTATAACTTTTTTATCTCATTAAGTCAAGTTGTCCATTTTAGGATCTTGGAGGCTCCCACTTCAATCTTAAAGGATGGTTCGCATAAAGTAGAATGCATTTCCGTAAAAATGTCACCGGCCGCAACCGTTCTTCTAAAAGCCGCTAAAACACTATAGGTGTACGTGACTCGACTCCATTAATTTTTTTCAAAAAAGTATTCGAATTCTCAGATTATGAAGAAATTAACCTTGTCAATGGTCTTGCCAATAGTCAAAATCTCTGAGCTGAGATATGCAGGATTTTCACGAAGAAGGGCTGCAAAGAACCGTTTCCTTGAATAAAAACCATGCATAAAAAGTCTGTACCTATTGCCTTCATATTCAGAATTTTTAGATTCACTGACACTGATGTTTTTTCATTATTTTTTTCAAAAATCGTAAATGTGAGATTTCCGGAAAAAATTATCTCTTGTTAAAGTTTGCAATAAAAAATCAATAATAACCCTGGCCTTCCGCCACGACCCTGCGATCGTGGGTTACAGGTTACACCCTTGTGAATGGCTTGGACACGACTTAAATTAAATTCACAATCTACTTGCTAGCATAGCTTTTTATTGTTTCAAACAATGGACACATAACGCATGGAGTAATGTCTCTAAGACTTCAACATACAGCTATGATGGGCGGGAAGAACAACAGTTATTGATGGAGTAACGAGATACCCCCGCAGTCGCCACATTTGGCGGGGAAGCATAGCATTTCCTGAGAGAGAAAGGTGAATATCTTAATTTTCGACTTTCCTTGGAGAATGGGATCATTCTGCTGAAATAGATTCTTAGGCGCCGAACTAAGTCAAAAAGTTGGAAATTGAGTCTCTTACAGAGTGTATTCACACATGATTATTTCGTGTGATCCACGTTTCTTGCACTTACCCAATTGCAAAAATTCATCAACTTCCTGTTGATAAAACCGAATCACTGTTGCTATCATGATCAAGTCAAGTGATTGTTTGCAAAGATGCAGCGGGGGAAGATTCAATCGAATGATAAAACGCGAATGAGTGTTTTTAATACGATCTCTCCTGAATTTTGTCGTGTTTATAACGGTAGAATTTTTCGGGAATCCCGGAATCCGAACATCTGGAATTAACTCTCGATACTCACAACGGGCACTTCAGGCAAAAGGAAACGAAAAAAAAAAGCTGACAGTTTTTATCATAAAACCAAAGATATTACGGTTTAGGTTTGCTTGAAAACTTAGTTTTAAAAAAGCAACGTACGTATTGGAAATTTTAATTCGCCATGTTCATGTTTAAGGCTTACAGTTGACAAATTCAACCTGATGTCATTTATCGCAACAAAAACGAACTAAACCGATCGCAACGAATTTTTGAGCGACTAGAGAATCTTAACCGTGGAAAATTCGATTTTTCAACCCAAGTCGACAAAATTTGCTTCCAGGAAAAAATTGCTTTGACTACTTTGGTCCTTTTATTGAACAGTCAAAATAAATAATTGCTCCAATATAATTCCAACAATTAAAAATGAACATTAAAATCAGCTGCCCCGGTCAAAATTCGAACTCTCATTGAATTATTCATCTAATTAGGTCATTGAACCCCTCATTGAAAATTTAAGAGTGTCGCCTCTTCCGGAGGTTCGGAACGGGAAACATGCCCGAAGCTTGATTTGAAGTGGCCGCAAGTTGATTAATATCGGTTAACTAACAACCGCTACTCCACGGAGTAAAGCCCTCCGCACCCCTATCCCACGGGAAGGCCAGGAGCCCCGGCGATCGGGGGGTGGGGGAGGGGGAAGGGGGCGTCTCAGCTCTTAATCGTTGATTTTCGGTCTTCGTGATGAAGCCGCGACCGGGGCAGCTCCGTCCGACCGCGCTCCGTGCATTAATCACATTATAACAATATCATTTTATAACAATTACAACGCCCATGATGAATGCGCAGCGACAGGACTCTACTACCGACAATGATGCCATATCTACTGGTTTTCATTTAAGAAACGTTTTAGTTTGTTTGGGGTGATGGTAGGACAGTTTATACTTATTTAGGTGGAATTTTCTTCGATTTTTATTTCTTGAGTTGCAGTAATTTTTAATATTAGCTTAACGAGTACTTTAAGTGAATTGGATTTTGCAAAAAGGAACCAGGAGCATTGCAATGTTGCTAAGATTATGCAGCTCCTTTTGTCTTGGAACAAAACCTGATTATCTATAAAAAGTTTCTATTTTACTTGCTATAAACTGTAAATTTAGGACAAAAATTTCCTTGTAAATTCCATATTGTTCCGTGATTTCAATAGTTATATTGCGATCCATGAAGTTGCACAATCTTAGCAACATTGCAATGCTCCTGGTTCCTTTTTGCAAAATGCAATCCAAGTATACTATGGATAAATCTTTAAAGTTCTTATTGAGTTAGAACACGAGCAGGGATCTCGGATTTTTCCAGCATTTAAAATCATTTGAATAATTTAATTCCATCCTTCGTCTGGTGAGAACTAGCTCCATGTACTTCAAATGAAAAATAAATAGTTCGAAAATTGGGGGTTTCTTTGGGTTTTTGGAATATTTATGGCTGAAAATTTTTAAAAAATATGGAGATTTATGGAGAAATATTTGAGTGTTTCGTGATGTTAGGATTTTCTTAATGCTTGAGGATATTAAAGGGCTTTTTTATACTTTGAAGGGTGTTCTAAATTCTTAAAAGATGTAATCTTGGATTTGTTTCCCTTTTTTTTACATTAGAGAATTAGGCGTTTTCTACGAGAGATAAATACTTGGGCTTTTCAAATTTTCAAGTAAAGTCGTTCGAAACTTTAAAAAATTTGACGAAACACTTGCGAAAATGGACCTCCTTAAAATCCCTTAGTGTTTCCCTGGCCTTCATAACTATTTCCGACTCTAAGTAATTTTTTCTCCCCAGAAAAGAACAGAAACTTATGAACAACAGCTCATTTGTTGAATAAATTTCATTTTTCACTCAGCAACCTTAAATATCCATTAAGGAAGCACCATGTGGCAAGAGAACAAGATAAACATAGCGCTGGCAGCAGAGCTGGAAACTCTTTCTGGGCGTCGAAGTCGTTAAGGGACGTGGTCCATTGCTTGATGTCTTCATGCGCTGGAGGAGAATTCGGAATGAATCAGTTCAGAGGACCAGAACTGGAGCAGAATCTACTACATGCATTTAAGTAATGTATGAGCCCATTAAAGTCAGAGTATGTTTCTCTCGGAACACTCCAGTGCCTGCTTCTTAAAATAAATGAAAATTCCTTTCGGACTTTCAATAATGAGTGTACTGTGAGGCACGAGGACAACAAATCCAGTAGGTCATTCACATGATATCATACTAGTAGCTACGCCATCATCGTAATATTATCATGAGCTCTGTTCATAGTATCAATTTGGTTTTGGGCGACTAAACACAAGAATAAATTTTATGATTTTGGGTTGAAAAATCCGATTTAGAAGTTTTAACAGACAACTCCCACTCTACATACAATCTTTTTAGGCGATTTTAGTGTCGAAAGAGAGGATAAAGTTGGATTACTATCCAGCAAATTCGTGCCCTTCGTATGAAAAGTAAGACCCTGAAATTATTTTCTCTTAAAACTGGGTTATTTGGAATCACAAACCTTAAACGGGCATAGTTTCAGTTTGATTCAACATTTTAGGCAATTTATCGTCCAAAATGTTCAAAGAACTCTCTTCCATACTGCCGTGCTGAGGAAAAACGCCGTATGAACATTCGAGAGTTGCCAAATTTCCTCCCATAAAATGTTTATTTTTGAGGAAAATTATGAATATTTTTCTTTGGAATTTTTAGACACTTTAGGTGAAATAACGCAAACTAAGTTACCTGAAAAATTGTAAGAAAAATATTCATTTTTACACCAGGATTATCTATTTTATCAGAGGAAATTTGGCAACGCCTGAGGGCTCATACGGCGTTTTCCCTTTGCACAGCAGCATACGACAATAAATCGGCAACGTCGCAAATCTAGTTAATATTTTGCCTCTTCCAACATTGATATGGCGTCATATGCAAGGTGCGTACGTCCAATTTACTGTCTGATACTTTGGCAATCGACCTCGCGGAGGAGACAAATTCGGCTTAAGTGCGCAAAGAAAGAATAAAAATTGGACGGATTTCAATCAAAAGGAACTATCTCCACTGTAATCTGAACCCTGAAGCCCATAAGAAGACATGCATGACAGGGTCCACGTCACATTGGAGATAGTTCCTTTTGATTTGAATTTGTCTAATTCTAGCCTCTAGAGAGCAATTACTGGCGCCTAAGGGCCGAGACGCAAAACTTGAAGGAAGTCGGGAGCGTGACCTGCAGTGTGCAATGACAATGACTCAAAATGATGCATTAAAATTCCACCCGAGTGCCGCACGCAGACGCCCGGCTCCCAGAGGGCGCTAAAACTTCGCGAATCGTATTTGTTATCGACAAAGAGTTTACCGAACACCGACTTGAGTCAAGGCTTCAAATACTACAATACGCGGGTGTAAATATTCTTTTGAGCGGCTCCACAAGCATCGCTTCGGCGCGGCAGTTCAAGAGCGCGTTCCACTTAAAAAACAACTAAACAAACAACACAATTCAGTTGCACTTCTCGATGGGCATGTTCCTCACTTCAAAACCCTTGTAATTTTGAGTATCGGCTCTTCTGACTACTGATAGAAAAATTAAAAGATGTCATGGATGACAGCTCTTGTCAACAACTACAAGAAGTTGAAGAACTTTACGCAAAGGGTCGAAAGTCTCCAAATAATTAACTTTAGGAATTGAAACAGAAATCCCCTCGAGAGAAAAAGATGCGCCCAATCAAACTAAGCACACGCTGAAAGGAAAGTTTCTTGGATCTGGAGTACTGACTCTTAAAAAATTTGACAAGAAAAAATACTCTCGATTCAATCGAATTTTTGCTCAAATCAAAAGTAAATAATCCGTTTAAATTATGAGCCTTGGCTCTTGATTCAAGCAAAAATCCGATTGAATCATGAGTATTTTTTCATGTCAATTTTGTTTATGAGTCGAAACTCTGGATCCAAGAGACTCTTCTTCCAGGGCATGCAGAGACTCGAATTCTTGAATCTTCAGGGTCGATATTCATTCGAGCCACTTTTTAAATGATTCTTGGAGTTCGGTAATTTGAATTGAAGAAAATCCAATTGGCAACCGAGAAAAGTTCAACGTTGGTTTCGATAAGACCAAACTTTGGTTCAGTTAAAGGGGCATTTCGATTCAATGGATCTCGGTGCAGCGAACTATTCCGTTCGCAGAAGTAAGAAATTCGGTTCACTGAACTGGACGTTGGTCCATTATACTGAGCTTTGACTTCCAAACATCTAAACTGAACTTCGGTTCCCCGAAAAGAATGACTTCGGTGTCTCGTAATATGAGCCGGAACTGTGAGTTCGATCAACTAAAGCTTCATCCAGGAAATAAAGGGTGTTCCTCCGAGAAGAAAAATTCAAGGAATGTGCGGCCTCGTCATACTTTTGATCGAACTTTAGATTACACTCTCAAACTTAATGTATGGATTCACAATCAGTTGAGATCATGTTAAATTCACCGGAACGATCGAAAGCCACGTAGGAAAGATGACTCGTGACCTTGAAACGATGTTGTCATTGCCCGTTTAAAGCTACGGGGCCAAACAATAGTATCACAGTCAAACAAGCCCGCAAATGTGCTTTGGCAAATGAGCCATTGAGAATAAACAATCAAAGCTAACTTCCTCCTGTGACTGATTAGACTCCACCGGTTCATCGCCGCTTAGATTTCTTTCACAGAGGCTCAGCGTGATCATTTGCTCAATCGATTACCGTTCGTTTCAAAAGTATCATGGGTCTGATTTTCTTTCATTCATTCGCAACTTGTGTTCTAATTTCACCACCACAATCACTTAAAACCAGGCTTTGGCGCTTGAAAGAAAGGGCACTTGGCAACCGTGACGTCTAAAAAAAGGTTCTTTGCTAGGCATGGCGACATGAAATACGGACAATTTTTCATTTCCAATATTTCATTTTTATTTTACCGTTTGAAACTCGCTGTATGACCAGCCAATACATTCCACGTTGTTCTACTCATAGATGCACGTTTAGTCGTCACCACCCACGACCCACGTTAATCCTTGTCCTTGACCCAGTTTTAATTTTTTGCAGGGTTCGATCAATTAAGGCTTCATCCAGGAAATGCGGGGTACTCCTCCAGGTAGAGAAATTCAAGTAATGTGGCCTTGTCATACTTTCGATCTAACTTATGATTGTACCCTCAAACTTATTGTACGGATTCACAATCATTATGCACATAATTCAGTCATATCATGCCCCATTTGAGCTGATAATGACCCCCCCCCCCTTCCTCCCATCCTCTCCCCTCTCGGTTATGGAGAAATTTTTCTGTTTCATTTTCTCAGTCAAGGACACTTATTCTGAGAACACGACTACAGAAATTTTGAAAAAAATAGAGGGGGGGGGGTTATAAATTCTGGGGGTGGGTGAGTTAGATCTTGCCTATTTGACCGCGGTTTAGTATCCTATTATGACCAGTAATGGAGATGTTGCATGTATGAGGAATTTGCGATTTGACTTAGTTCGCGAGAAACACGATGGTGCCACTGGTTTTCTCTGAAATCATTTCCCAAGCTCAAAAAAAGCTCTCAAGTTGAGGCCAAAATGGAGGGGATATCCCACGCTACCCTGAGAGTCCACCTCTACATCAAGACAAACTCTCCATGCAAAGATAGGGAGCAAATACATTAACAGGGCTGCCACTTTGTTTGGGGACTCTAAAACTGGAAACACGGCATTACTGCTAATGTATTTGCTCCCTATCTTTGCATGGAGAGTTTGTCTTGATGTAGAGGTGGACTCTCAGGGTAGCGTGGGATATCCCCTCCATATTGGCCTCAACTTGAGAGCTTTTTTTGAGCTTGGGAAATGATTTCAGAGAAAACCAGTGGCACCATCGTGTTTCTCGCGAACTAAGTCAAATCGCAAATTCCTCACACATGCAACATCTCCATTACGGATGATTCCGTCAACTATGGTCCAGAGTATAACGAGGACCCAAGCGGGGTCCGAAGGGGGAGAGGCGGTCAAAGGTGCCTTGAGTAATGAATGAACTGACCAAGTGACCACGAGCGGCGCAGATGGTGTGGCCGTTAATGAGCGTTGCTTAATCGCTCGCCGATGCGCATACGGTCGCACCATGCCATGCCAACGCCAACTAGGCTCCGGCGACCTTGATATTGATTTCGTCCACCAATAGAGTCGCCGCGTCGCGACGCCGACGCCTCTGTGCGAACCCTTTGGCGCCCCCGCGTGACCCCCCCCCCTCCCTTCGCCCTCCGCGCAATGCACGAGCTGATAAGAGCTCTAATGCTGATTTACATGCTACACAAAGTTAGACGATTACGGCACCAACGCGATAGAGACTTTGCCAGCTCTCTTTGTGGCCGTTTGGGCACTGGTTTGCGCGGGAACTACAATCACATGTGTTGGGTTCATTGAGTGACTCAACTGACATTTGGACTGCATTTTGCAATTTGGAACTTCACTTTGTGGCTCGTCTGTAAAATCAATTATGTAGGGGAAACTAATGGCCCAAGCGTTGTTTTAAAGCTGAGCTAGAAATTGTAGTTCCAAATTGCAAAACGCAGTCCATTTATGTTCCAGGGTATCGGTAGATTGGGCGGGAGAGATACACAAAAATAAAATATGGTAAGTTTCACTAGAAATCTAAGGCAACCAGAGTTCTGGTGGGTTTAACCATACTATCAGTAGAGTTTCACAAGATTCGTAGAAACCCTCGGGTAGGGTAGTGAATTTCACCAGGACTATGAGAATGCCGTCACTAGAAGTATCCCTGTTGCAAAAATCAGGAAGACCGGTGGGACATACCTACCATACATTTTTCTCGTGTATGCTATAGAATCAATCATCTTATTCCTTCATAATGGAGAAGGAATGAAAGTAGATTTGGGCAATGTTTCTCTGGGCAACCGAGTGAAATTAATTGATGCCTGATTTCACCGCATTATTTGTTTGTTAACGAGGAAACGGTGGCGCCCGATTTATTAAAAAGATTCAGGAAATGTTTCCAGGTGTCATAAAAATGTTTAAGAAAATCGGCTCAGGAATTATAATGCAACAAAAAATATCCTACGAAATTTGGTATAATGTCACCTTTTTCACGATAGACGAATGATAAAATAAATATCAGACATCCTGAGTTCTTTCAGTAGAGAAAATTTCAATTAAATTTTGAGAAGGCAAAACGGTATGGAGTTTACGATCTTGACTCCAACATTACTAGATTAGAAGTTGACATTTGCCGCATACCCTCTACCTCTACGCCACATTTTCCATAAATCGAACTGGTGCGAATATCAGCTCTTACTCTTCTGACCTTTTTTCAAAATAGAAGAGACATTTAAGGAAAAATAAACAATTAAACCTCGGCGGAACGTTTACTACGAAGGAAAAAAACGGATGGAAAAGTCAACATATTCGCGCGTGACCTATTTTTGAGCCGACGCGACACGATGGCGACGGTGAGTGAAATGTACCGGGCGGCGCACGGACGCCACGCTTATGATCGGATACAAAGGCGAGAATGACGATTAGTTGAACTTTCCAGCTTTGATTTTACGGCTGAAAAAGTCAAGAAACGAGACCGGACGGATACCTTTCACGCAGGGTGGTCACACGCAAGCAAACTTTTTCCAGGTCTCTTTCCTTATAGATTTTAAGAACATTACGAGCTCTTTAACTTAGAATGTATAACATTTCATTTTAGCGTGTTAGAACTAATTAAATGATGACTTGTGATGATTCTAAAACTACTTAATTTAATGATAATTATACAACGGTTGTGGCCGGGAGAAGGGAGCGAGGGACCGTGAAAACACTGAACCACTCAACTTGAATTACTGGTGTCACCCTATTGAAGAATTTTTTCCGTGCATTTTACCACAAAAAACGCCACATGGTTTGAAGTTTGTAGTTGGAAAAATTTTGATTCTACCCAGAATAAGCTGCGGGTAAAAACTATTAAAATAATAATAATTTGTTCCCATATTGAGGATAAGTCGAATCAATTAACTCACACACGTCTTGTTAGACGAGACTTAAACATAGAGACGATTAATGTGATATGAAGTCAATTAGAGTCATTTAAGTCAAATAATCGACAGATAGTCAAATAAGACGCGAAAGTTGAGTAAAGAATAACACGATCTCAACTTCTATGTGGAAACAAAACACGATTACTTTCAGGGATGAAGGTAACATTTTACCTTCAGGGAGAACTAGGTACTTTTTTAATGTCTTCGAACAGCCTTATTCAAGATTCAAAACTGCCGAATTAAAAATATGCCATTTTTAAGCAGAGTAAATTGAAAAACTCCATTGCAATATATTCTTCGGAATGCGAGCAAGAGACGATTTTAAACGAAACCCAATTACCAATTTTTTTATCCATCTATACAAAAAATTCCTCTCAGACCAATTCTCGCAAGTAACTGAAGTCTCTTTCCTCTTGGAAGGTCACAGATCAAAATTTTCCTTCTCAAGGGTTTCTAAATAAGCTCATTGTGTCCATCTGCATCGTAGTTCAGCATTGTGAACTTATGTTCATGCTTGGGCTGCTTTTTTTTACCTCTTTTTGAGTAAGTTTGTTTAAATGCATTTCACGCAGATGTGTTTCTCTGCTAAATTCCGGGTGATAGACTTTTGGATCAAACCGTCTGGATAGGTCAACTCCCTCACACCGAGAAGAATATTCCGACAACAAAGTTGGACAAACTTCGCGTCAGGACCGCAATTAGCACCGTGACTCATTTTCAGAATTCCAGGATGGAAACACAGCTGAACGTTAAGTGTCGCATCAAGCACGACGCATTATTAAAAACAAACACAACGTAATTTCACGTTTTCCGAAACGTAAAAAAACTGTACAGCACTTCTGATACACTCGGCGCGAGTCAAAAAGTGCTCGGAGGAAGATATAAGCCATAATGGGGAGCAGTAAAAATTAGGAATGCACGGGGATCCAATAAAACTTGTAAATGAGCATTGACAATTAAACAGAGCCGGTAGAACGGACGGAATGTTATCGTATCGAAATCTTGCCGTAAAACGTACCACAAAAGAACGTAACTACATTCCAATGTTGCCAGATTACCTCTTGCAAATTGCATTTATACCGGGAGAATTTTGGGAATTTCAAACTGAAATTTTTATTTGATTTTCCTCTGATTTCATGCAAAAATCAGGAAAATTTTGAACAATAAATGCACAGATATATTCTTTCAAAGAAATTAAATTGTTTGAGACAATTTGGCAACCTTGAAAGAGAGTTACGTCCCTTCGTCCGGAAAATGACGAATAGGGTTGGAAAGCGCGGAAATCCTCATGAAATCATTCTAGACACCGTGTTTTAATAGTTACTTCTACGGTGCATCGCCCGGGCAGTTCCGGGCGGAGCGACCGAAGCACTTGGGGCACAGGGACACCGAAAATGTTTTGTTTCTCACGCACCTTAACCTCGCGATAACCTTTTCATTCTCAGTNCGGGAATCCGCTCCTGGGCCTCGGGGAAAACCATCGCGGAAAGATGCGAAGGGAGTATGCGTTGCCTCAAGGTGGCTTGTGGCCCTCTGTGCGACGCATGTGAGAGGCGACGAGATGACAGGTGACGAGGGTCGAGGCACCCCAACCCGCCAAATAGTGCTAATTACTCTGATTTTCCAGGGCTCTTCGTATCTGGGACAGACTATAGACACCGTGTTTTGATAGTTACTTCTACGGTGCATCGCCCGGGCAGTTCCGGGCGGAGCGACCGAAGCACTTGGGGCACAGGGACACCGAAAATGTTTTGTTTCTCACGCACCTTAACCTCACGATAACCTTTTCATTCTCAGTTTTGTTAGACTTGTTGGGCCGACCACAGAAATCGCCGCCGGCCGCCAACTATGAGCATCTCACGCTGACAGCTGATACCCGATCTGTAATCGAAACCAGGGGCACTGATCGGCAGATAAGCTCCTCGAGACTACCATCATCCGAGTCAGGAGCGCACCGTGAGTTCTCCGTCGTAACTTTCGCCTTCAAATTCGAGGGTAGGCTTAAAGTTACACGGTGATGCACGAATAGTTATCGACTCCTCCGCTAGACTGTCGTGTTCTCTCGCGGAATTTGTCTCTATATCGATACCTACTTGAAGTTAATTGTTGATATTGATCTAATCTTCCACCCGAAAAAAGCATTTGTTTCCGATTCCATCTTCTAAAATTTAAAGAGAAAATTTACTCCGAGGGACTTTTACAGGAAGGCCTGTCAAAAAATTGGAAAATTGCAAAGCGTCTTACGTTAGTTGCAAGCGATGTGAATGTCGTATTGTTGTGCGACACGTCTGGTAACGTGCTTGCTACCTGATTTTTAGAAAAATACGTCACTTCCAACCTAATCACACACTGACGCCACGCAAAAATGTGTTGGAACAAAATTATTTTAGATTCCTGCAGTCATTCTTTGCAGAAATGACATATTATAGCTTTGCAGCGCTGCTTAGATCGTGCAATTACGAATGTCCAGTTTGCAGCAAACCAAATAATCGCATACTTAAGCGCATATTATTTTTTGTAAAAAGTAGTAAAAATAATGCACCTTTTCGGAGAAAAACTGTGGTAAGACCTGTATACCATCTAGTTGCAAATTAACTACAATAATATACAATCCAAACGGCACTGCAAAGGTTACACCGTACAAGTTTCAAAATCGCTTCTGTAATAGGTGCAGAAAGGACGTATGAGTCATACGTCCTTTCTGCAAATAGTACTTTAATCTTCGCAGCCAAAAAAAGTGAAAAAACTACCTGTAAAAAGGTGAAGGTCCGACGTATCCAAATAACCAAATACAAAACACACTTTTAAAACAGCGGAACAACAGTGCATTAGAGCCGAAAATTCCTAGAATTTCTCAAATTTTCCGAACTTTTTCAACGCAACACACAAAATTTTCGCGGAACCGGTCCGCGGGGTTGGCGCCACGTGGGGCTACCGGGGGGTCACATGCACGGGGGTCGAACGCTCACAACAATGCGAAATGCGTAAAAATTGGCAATTGGGTTAGGGGCCGGGTTATTTTTACTTTCACTCGCCGGACGGACGAAAACTTCGAGTCAAACGCGCGAATCGGGTCCCGCTGGAAACCGGCCGCGGCGAAGATCCAGCCTGAACTGAAACTGAAGAGCGCTCGGCTCCGACCCCCGCCACCCCGCCGCCCCGCGCCGCGACGCCGGCCGGTGGCGCGGGGGGCGGGGGCTCCGCGCGCGTACGGCTCCCAACATGCTTCACACATGCGCTACTATAAATAAACTCACTCCTTCCTCCTCCATTTCCGAAATATTGTTCCTGCCTCGGGATGCGAGACCTGGACTCCCGTGCTAGGGATAAACCCCGTATCAAAACTCACGCGTTGCCAAATTGCCCCCGGAAAAACACCAATCTCCCCCAAAAAATGTTTAAATTTGAGGGGCTTGGAGGACAAAGCGCACAAGTGCAGTTTTTTATTAAAAAATTGAGATATTTGTGAATTCAACTAGACCTAGTTTGATAGTGTATTTTGTAAAAAATTCACAACTAAAATCCAAATTTAACACTGGAAAAAAAAAACACATTGGAGCTAGAGTCCAGGCTCTTGAAAACATTGACAAGAAAAAGTACTCTTGATTCAATCGGATTTTTGCCTGAGTCAACAGGAAATCCGCTCAAATTATGAGGCTTGGTTCTTGATTTAAGCTAAAATCCGATGGAATCAAGAGTATTTTTTCTTGTCGATGTTTTTAAGAGTCCGGACTTTAGATCCAATGTGTTTTTTTTCCAGTGAAGGCATCAAAAAGTGAGTTAAAACTTCCTCTCTGCCATAAGGCTCCATGTAATTTTGAAACTTTGAACACGTATTTCTTGAAACAGCAAAGACAGCACTTATGCGCCTTGTCCTTCAAGCCCTTCATTTCCTTTCTTCAAATTTTCAAAAAAAAAAAAAAAAAAAAAAAAAATACTCGCAATTTCATAAGTACATGTGTCTAAAAATTTCAAGGTAGTATACTCTCAACTTTTCGCCAAAATAACTATTTTTCGGGGGAAATTCGGCAACGTGCGCTGATACATACGCCCTTCTTCCCTAGCACGGCGGTGGGACCTGCTTCGGGAATCGGGAGCGCACCTAACCTCCGTTACTAATTTCACTTCTCCGTTTTCTCCTCTTTTTTTTCGGTTTCGCTTGTGTTTTGCCTCACGTTTCCATCTGCCGCGGACGGGGTGCCAAGGGTGAGGGACGAGCGGGGAGCCAGGGGGCAGGAGTGGGGAGGGGGGGGGTTAAAAGTGAGTCGGAAGAGGTGAGCTTGCTCCGACTCGAGTCTATTCATCTCGTGTCTGCGGTCACCCTAATTGCTACACGCAAGTGCACGCATGTCGCATATCCCGAGATAAGATTACTCCCGATCCTCCCCGTCTGGAGGTGGCGTTGTGCGAGATGCTTCCCCGCAGCCATTTTCGAAAATTAAGAGGATTCGTTATTTCTTTCATACGTGGACGCCGGAATGGTAGGGTTTCAGTCGGAAAAAAAATGGAGAGAAAATTTGGGATCATAGCCAAGCTATCACGATCGATAGTTGAAGTCTTTAAAACAACACTGGGGAAAAAAAAAAAAAAAAAAAAAAAAAAAAAAAAAAACATTGGATCTAGAGTCCAGACTCTTGAAAACATTGACAAGAAAAATGACTCTTCATTCGATCAGATTTAAGCTTAAATCAAATGGAAATCCGCTCAAATTAAGAGGCTTGGTTCTTATTTTAAGCTTAAATCTGATTGAATCAAGAGTATTTTACCTTGTCGATGTTTTTAAGAGTCTGGACTCTAGATCCAATGTTGTTTTTGTTTGTTTTTTTTCCCCCAGTGAAGGAGCCGATTTATTGGACTACATTTTGCGATTCGGAACTACAATTTCTAGCTCATCCGTGAAAACACCCATGTGCATAGGGAAACTAATGGTACATACGTCGTTTCTAAACTGAGCTATAGATATTGTAGTTCCAAATTGCAAAATTTAATCCGATTAATATGGCTGAAAAAAGTATACCCGATCTCTTGGAAATTCCTGCCAGAAATCCACCTCTGTTGCTCTTCGCATGCCCTCTCTAAAAGAGATCGGGTCCGCAATAATATGGAATGATATCGTGGGAGTCGCAAATGACATCGTATTTGACGTCATGACCAGACAGCTTGTCTGGTACGGTCATGTCAATAGGATGGCGGACGAAAGGCACCCGAAGAAGATGCTTGATTGGGTGCCTCCTAGAAAAAGACGAAGGGGACGGCCAGTGAAAGGGTGGCGACAGGGGGTCTTAGAAGAAATGCGGGTGTGCCAACTCCATGAAGGGCTTTGGGAGGATAGGGGACTTTGGCGGCTAGGTCTCGCAGAGCGCCAGAGAGCGCTATCAAAGCGGCTTTATATGTACATGTATGTAAATGTATGTGAAACAGTTGATTCTACAGTATGTGAAACAGTCGTTTCTAAGCGCCGCGCCGCTCCGCATTTCTAAGCGGCGCGGTGTCGCGGATTTCTTTATGTAAGAGAAAAGGCTATAAAAAAAAAAAATTGACCAACAGCTGTGTACTTATGGACTATGTACTTTCCGGTAGTGTTAGATTTTTTGACACAAGACACTATCTAACACTATCTAGTGGCAGCTCGTCTCGCCTAAAATCGATATTTTTAATGGATCTAAACTGGATTCCCAACTTTCAAAATCGCAACTGACGTCGATGCCGTATTGACACCATCCAAGTTCAAAACAGACCATGTTGGTAACAATATGGTATCAACTCGTTACCAATATGGTCGTCTTTGGACGGACATTCATTGGCAGTACAAAAAAACGTAATTGCTACGGCGCCTCGACTTATAATAAAAGAGGACAACACTCAATTTTAGCTTATACCGAGGCAGCAGAAATGGGCTCAACAGATCTTATGAACTCGAATCGTGTGGGCCGTGGCGCGAGCAGGGCCTACTTAAAATTAAACCGAAAACAAGACGTTGAGTCATCGAATTCGTCGATCTCGTCAAACGACTAGCGCCGGCCGCGGGCGATGCCAACGGTTTACGCAGACGACCGGAAAAGCGGAGGCGTGAATCTGCCGAATTTTCACTCGTTTATCACGCCGAAATTTTATGGTCCCGCGACAAATTTCAAGGACCTCGCGAAAAAACGCCGTTAAGTTAAACGCTCGACGCTTTCGTGTGGAGCATCGCATGATGCCATCCCGAAACCCACGTACTTCAGGCTTCAGCGATAGACTGTCAATTCTTCGGTAATTTATGACTCACCTTCTGTTCTTCGTGCCGGGAGAAAATAATGATGAATATATCTTCTACCGAGGTTCATTTGCTTTGCATGAACTCCCATGTGTGAAAGAATCGGAGATCTGCTCCGTTAAATTAATGATCCGTGTCTTGCCCGTTGTCTCATGGCTTCTCACACCTTGTTCTGCGGTTCAGGTAATGATAATTTTTAATCCCATATGGCTTATCTTGCAAAATTATAAACAAAAGTTGATTAACTATTTTGTCTGAAATATCCATTGATTTTGAAGTATTCCGAATCGTCTGCGTCGACTTTGAAAACTTTGAAATCACCATCAAACTCAGATGTATAGTTATTTTGTATCTTGTGAATTATACCTGACAATTTCCAGGAAAAATGTTCATCTAGGCGCTAAAAATTATTAAGAGAAACGCAAAATATTCCAACATTTTTGTAAGGAGCCCTAAATCCGGATAGTTTCTAATCGAGAAAGGGTGAAAAACTCACAATCAATATCGATGGCGAAAGTGCGAAACCATGTATCACCATTGCGGTGTTTCAACATTTACGCTCTTGATTTATTTTCTCATTTTTGGATTCATCATGAGGCAGAAGAGCAAGCGGGTTTCAGGGCTGGCAGATCAACCGTCGACCATCTATTTTGCATCACCCAGGTTATTGAGAAGAAGATGGCAGTTGGTCAAGAATTGCACTTGGTGTTCGTGGATTTGCAAAAAGCCTATGATAGCGTGCCTTTAGTGAAACTCTGGGAGGCCTTGGAAGAATCTGATTTTACTCGTGGACTAATTAATGCAATTAAGCTTTTTTTATCAAGGGACTTTCGCAAGAATTAAATGTAAAGGGGACTTGTCGGGGGGTTTTTATGTAACAAAGGGACTAAAGCAAGGGTGTTGCCTCTCCCCAACCTTGTTTAAAATATACTTAGAACATGTACTGCGTGAATGGAAGAAAAAATGTTCCGGAATGGGTGTCCCTCTGAATGATGAAGAAACTCTTTACACGTTATGCTTTGCTGATGACCAAGTACTTATCGCCCAAGATCAGGATGATGCTGAGTACATGACTCGAAAGTTGGTGGCTGAGTATCGGAAATGGGGTCTCGAGGTGAATGTCAGCAAAACCGAGAAGTTGACCGTCGGCGGGAATCAGCAAAGTATAGAATTAGAGGATGGGCGGCAAATTGGAAGCTGCGATATTTACAAATATTTAGGAGTGTTTTTAACCCAGGATGGAAGATTGGACCAGGCCATCAAGAAGAGGAATATGCTGGGTAGGAGGGCAATCGCTATGTTAAATGGAGTCCTTTGGGACCAAAGGATCTCCAAAGAGAACAAAAGAAGGATCTACAACGCGATTGTCGAGAGCATAGTAACCTACGGGTGTGACGTATGGCCGATGAAACAGCGGACCCGAGAGGTTTTAGAGGCAACAGAGATGGACTTCTGGCGTAGATCCGCTGGTATTTCCAGAAAGGATCGCGTCAGGAATGAGACGGTACGGGATATCATGGATGCCAAGCAGACCATCGTGCATGACATTATGACAAAACAACTCATTTGGTAAGGTCATGTCCAGAGAATGGCAGGAGACAGGTTGCCGAAGAAGGTCCTTGACTGGGTTCCTCCTGGGAGAAGACGCAGAGGGCGCCCAATGAAAGGTTGGAGGGAAGGGATGGAAGCGGAAATGTTAAGGTGCTCAATCCCCCAAGATTTGTGGTTTGAAAGAGAGCGGTGGAGGTTATGAGTCGTAGAGCGCGAGGGAGTGCTGTAAAGCGACTTATATGTATGTATTTATTTTCTCATGAAGAAAAGAGCCAACAATATGGCTTAAAATTTATACCGAGTACTTGTCAGCTAACATAGAATAGTTTATTTTCTTTAAGTTACATTCACCAAATTTTCGGGTTGAAATTTAACAACCTCGTAAAAAATCAGCCGCACACTAGGATTGACCTGGATCGCCTTTAGAGCGATAGTTCAACGTTCAATAATCTAGCCACCTCACAACCTCAAAGTGGCATCGAGAGAGACTGAAGTACATTAGGTAGTTCTGCGGGTCACCTTTTCATCTGAAGATGCCTCGAAGTAATCATCACTTTTGGTCGATGTGACCAAAAATTTTGTCCATCACCGAAGTCCTTTGGGTTGATCTGACGATACAAAGCAACTCAAAGTAACACTGGAAAAAAAAACACATTGGATCTAGAGTCCAGACTCTGAAAAACATCGACAAGAAAAAGTACTCTTGATTTAATCAGATTTAAGCTTAAATCAAGAACCAAGCCTCTTAATTTGAGCGGATTTCCTTTTGATTTAAGCTTAAATCTGATCGAATCAATGGTCCTTTTTCTTGTCAATGTTTTCAAGAGTCTGGACTCTAGATCCAATGTGTTTTTTTTCCAGTGAACCCAAAATAACCATAGTCACTGACATTTTAAACTATGCATTTGGCTTCTCATTCGATTCCTTTCAGAAAAGCTAACCGAGTATTCCTTGGATGAAAGTGGCAGGGGTGGAGTGGCGAGCGATAAACAATCCGATCAGATAAAATTTGCAATATTTCACGGTGCACATCTTCATTGAGAGCGTCGGCGTGTCGGCGTCACCCTGTCCAGAAGGCGATATATTACGCGCGCTGAGTCCGCCGTCGCCGTCGGTGTCTCTGTCTTATCTCCGTGAAAAATTATTAAAGCGCACTCTACGTGATTTTCAATGTAAATACACCTTCACCTCAACCGATACAACATTATTCTGGCGCATCCATACCGCGTTGGGCGAGGCATATTTTCATCGGTGACCCTTGTAGTTTCACCTCAAAGGGCGGGGGGTTGAGTTATTAATTTTTTTTTTTGCCCGGTAGTTATCAATTATTATCAAAGCTACTTAACTATACACTGGAAAAAAAACACATTGGATCTAGAGTCCAGACTCTTGAAAACATTGACAAGAAAAATACTCTTAATTCAATCGGATTTTTGCTTGAATCAAAAGGATATCCGCTTAAATTAAGAGGCTTGGTTCTTAATTTAAGCTAGATTCTGATTGAATCAAGAGTACTTTTTCTTGACGATGTTTTTAAGAGTCTAGACTCTAGATCCGATGTGTTTTTTTTTTCCAGTGTATGCTCAGTAATTTCTTTGCTTTCTGTGATCTTACCAATATTTATCAGATTTTCGTCGGTTAATTTAAATTTTTTTGGCGAAAAACGTCAATAGAATTACATAGTGCTACTGAGTGCTGGTAATTATTTCTAACTTCATATCATTTTTCCGGGTCTTTTTTTCCTTCTTTCTGAAAGTTTTTAATGGTAGTAGAAGAGCTGAACGCAACGTGGTCTGACGTGGTTGAAACGGCTTTTCTCCAAACGAAAAAACTTATTCTTTACTAAATTTTAACGATGCACACCCGAGAACAACACAGATGATAACACTAATGCAACTACTTGCTCTACGGATTTCCGTGCGAAACACCCTAAAAATTGAAGGCGCGCGCGGATCGTCTTCCTTCTCGGGCGCGACATACAACTATTCATACTCTACGGATGTCCGCATTGCCTATGCACAAAACTGAAGGCGCGCGGATTGTCTTTCTTCTCGGGTGCGACATACAACTTTTCATACTCTACGGATGTCCGCATTGCCTATGCACAAAACTGAAGGCGCGCGGATTGTCTTCCTTCTCGGGCGCGACATACAACTATTTATACTCTACGGATGTTTGCACTGCCTATGCACAAAACTGAAGGCGCGCGGATTGTCTTTCTTCTAGGGTGCGACATACAACTTTTCATACTCTACGGATGTCCGCATTGTCTATGCACAAAACTGAAGGTGCCTCGGTTTCCAAACTCTTGTGTTGGGTTTACCGACTTCAACATTTGAAAAGTACACGAATTGAAGATTCCTACATGATAAGTTTCTTTGCTCTAAATTTGGAAGCCATTAAAGTGCAAGTTCGATCAAAACAAGTTTTGCACGAGATCCGGCCAAACTTTTTTATATCATGATGATTCTTTCACCAAGCGAATTCTAGGGACTTCCGGTTAATTCCGGACGTAGGTTTTTATAATGTGTTCACTCAGCTTTCGCCATCTACTTTTTGTTGAAGTGAACTTGACATTGAACATTTTCACAAACTAAAGGGAAGAATACGATTCTAAACATTCCACCACCATAAGGTAACATCAAACTTGCTGACTTACATTCAACGGCAACCTAATAACCGACATTTTCCGATTTACGGACAGTAGGTCTACAAGAAAAAGGGCTACAAAAAAAAGGGCTACCTTTTTTGGTCTACAGTCAAAATGTCTATATGAAAATTCCTATTAAAATAGTGTCTATAGTAAAATATGTCTGCGGTATTAAAATGTCTTTGGTTTGACTGCCTACTCCAAAAAGTCAAACATTTCAAAGTACGTATTTATGTCGTCTGATAAAAATCTCATTTGAAAGTGTATCCCCAAAGACAGGACGAGGCTGCGGATGCTGCAGAAGCTGATGCGTCAAAATTGTTAGTCACATTTCGCGAATTATTTACCCTATAAATATCAACATGTATATTTTATAAATATTTTATTTATTGTTTTATTTTATAAATATATTTTATATATTTTTAGTGGCCAACATAAATATTTTGACATTTTTTAAGTGGGCAAACAAACCGTAGACATTTTAATAGCGTAGACATATTTGAATGTGGACATAATTTCAGTAGGCATTTTAATGTAGACGTTTTGACTGTAGACTAAAAAAGGTAGCCCTTTTTTTTGTAGCCCTTTTTTCTGTAGACATACTGTCTGCATACCCATTTTCCAGCCTGTATAAAAATTATGCTAAAAGCAGACAGAAGGAAAATTTCGAGCAAATACACATTAACTCTATGGTTCCACTGTAGTTATAAACCATGAAGCAACTGTTTTTGCTACGCTAGGTTATACTTGGGTTGTTTTGAAACTCCGATACTATAATTTGAATTTAAGTTCAAAGCTATTACAAGACTTTAGATAGAAATTGTCAAAGGTTGGTCGTTTTTTAATGCAAATTAAACTGTCGTTTTTTTCCTACTATGAGTATCTTGAACTATTTAGTCTGTCGTACGAAATATGGTGATCATATCTCCCATTAGCTCCTCTATCGACAAAAAACAAGACTGTAAGACCATAAGATGGCAAAGATCCCATTTCAAAATCAATATCTCTAAGGCAATCGGCGGAGACTTGAACAGTCCAAACATGAGCCTAATGGAAAAGTGACATCACCATCTATTTATTGTGCGGTCTTCGCAGAATATAGTATTATAACAGTGTGTAAGTCAAAGGTCTTTCATGAGGCGCTAGGCTCAGACTCGGTGGTGGGTTGTACGCCTCCACTGCGGCACAGGAAATATCAAACGATTGAATTAGAAACACACAAGTATTAACACCAACGCTATGTCTGTGTGGTATGTGGCTGCGGCAACTGAAGACAGAGATGGACCAGGATTGGCTCCTCGCAGGCTGTTGCCCAGGATCTGAGAGTCACTTGCCTTGGGATACAAGAACAAAAAGTGAATGCACATTTTTCCACAGTTTGTTGCAATTTCATCCCAGGAAAAGTTTGGAACTAATTTTACAAGTAAAAATCATAGATTTTCTTTAATAAACTACGCCAAAAAACACACTCTTTGCAACTGCGAACTCTAAAGAAAATAAGGCCAACTTTAAACCGCCACTTAACTTGGAATTTTCAAGAATTTGAAAACCTAAGTCGCAATTTTCGATGATGAAAATCTCCTATGTCCTTCATTTTTTGAATGACACGCTGGAAAAAAAAACACATTGGATCTAGAGTCCAGACTCTTGAAAACATTGACAAGAAAAAATACTCTTGATTCAATCGGATTTTTGTTTGAGTCAAAACGAAATCCGCTTCAATTAAGAGGCTTGGTTCTTGATTTTTGTTAGATTCTGAATGAATCGAGAGTACTTTTTCTTGTCGATGTTTTTAAGAGTCTGGACTCTAGATCCAATACGTTTCTTTTTCCAGTGTGCACATGTTGATCCGTTTTTCCCAAGAGGATTCGAGTGAGAAGAAAGACAATCTACGAATATTCTTTCATCTGGCATTTAATTTTTCATCGATGACTTGGAAACGATCTCATCGAGAGTCTGATTTTATAAATATACGAAGAATTTTTTTTACCTTTGATTTTGCGAAAAAACTGCACATAATGCGCCAAAATATCAAGAATCATGTTCCACTTACCTGAAACAAAAAGAAAAATAATAATTAGTAAATAAAATTACACAAATTAGACTCAAGTAACATTTAACGTATGTACTTAGGAGAACGTGTAGGTGAAAACAATGACCCTAGTTAAATTTCGATCAGACAGGCAATTGAAGTAACTCTGAGAGTATCACAAAAAATGAAGGCGCTCCAAATCGAGATCGAGCTATTAATAGAAACAAGAGTACTATTTCTTGTCGATGTTTTTAAGAGTCTGGACTCTAGAAGATTCAATCATCCAATGTGTTTTTTTCTCCAGAGCACAAACTGGAACTAATCGACATTACATGTTGAAAAGGTATGTGATTAATTCGCTGTGGATAAAATATACTGGGACCACTTCAATCTATAGTGGATTTTTCTTTACTGTATTCCTTCATCCCTTCTTCCAGAAAACGATTTTGTATGACAAAAGTGCATGATATGTTTTCAATTTTAATTCTCTGACAAAGGAACAGACGTTTCCTTTTCAAGGGCTTATATTTCTGCTTTCAAGAATTGAGACACCTTCACAGAGAAAGAGTGAAATGCTAAGATCGCATCTTAAGATCACCAGGCACATTTTTCGCATACGTACTAAATCAGCGTATTACTTCATTGGTGTGAATAGTCGAAATGTTGATTGAATCGCCTTTTCCTGTAATCGCGGTGAGATTTGAAATATCTAGGGGTAACCTCGCGTTGCCCTCAAATATTTGGTAAATTTTGGTAAAAAAAATAATGCTGAATTTTCGCGTGTTCCAGACGACTTACGCAAATTCGAATTATACTCATCTTTCTGCGTTATTTGAAGTATAAAAACTGTGCATTGCATTCATTGCAATTTTGACCGGGTCAAACCAAATCTCGTCCAGACCGCTCCAGCAGGTAGCCTCAGTGTGGAGCAGGTAAGGAGTACTGGCATTAAATTCTCATGCAGATATTATCGCACATGGAGACAAATGTCAAAAAAGCATTTTGAATCGAGAGGAAGTCCAATAAGAATTCCCTTTTTTGGAAGTATTCTTGGGACAACCAGAATTTTATTGTCTTTTATAGAATCTTGAAAGTCCAAAAGAGGTTCCCGGAGTGCGAAAAATATACATTGCTACAATCTACTTGATTGTAACGAAAACTGTCTCCGCGCAGGATTGCGTTTGGAGCTCAATTTTCAGAGCTCTTGCACAAAATTTAGATGTGTCCTGCACGGGAAAACCAGCTAAAACTTTATCACATTTTCACACATATCACACTTTATCACTCGATTACGTCACCAGTACAAAGCACGACAAAGTCGACAAATGAAAAGTGAACCGTTATCTATGCCTACGTCAAAACTGGGATTTCATTTCATGCAGAAAGAAGTGTGGTTCGTTTTTTTATGATTTACTTAATTATTCCCTAAAATTTCGCCTCTGTAATAAAGAATTAGAAAAAATAGCATTTTCCCTTAAAATGAAAGAAAATGAAATTTTAAAACTACTTTTTGCATTGGATAAGGCAGGAATTATTCTTCTCGCATCAAGCTCAGTGCACTTGGTGCTTCATCGTTCATTCTAAAACGTTCCTCACACTGGAAAAAAACACACATTGGATCTAGAGTCCAAACTCTTAAAAAAATCGACGAGAAAAAGTACTCTTGATTCGATCAGAATCTACCTTAAATCAAGAACCAAGCCTCTTAGTTTAAGCGGATTTCGTTATGATTCAAGCAAAAATCCAATTGAATCAAGAGTATTTTTTCTTGTCAATGTTTTCAAGAGTCTGGACTCTAGATCCAATGTGTTTTTTTTCCAGTGCATGGTTGTTGCTGCGGAATCTAAAATTAAATCATTTTCTGACTGTCTCCTTTTCCCTCCATTTTACCCATAGTAGCGAGAAGAACACGAATGAAGACTCGCATGTGTTTCACTGTGGGTTAAGCAAACGAAGCATCTTTACCCTCCAGCATCAACGGTTGAATCAGTCTATGTTAAAACCTCGCATAACCGTTTTCTGCCGAGCTCCAAACCCCATAAGAATGCTAGTATGACACGATTCACCAAAAGGTCAACTTGAAGGGTTTTAAAATCTACCGATCCCTTTACCCAGTAGCGTGGCGTGAATTGCGATATATCGATTGTTATGCCATTAAACCTATGGTAAAAAATCGATTATTAAGGTGTTCGCAGCGAACACCCTAGTTATCGATCTTTTTCCATAGGTTTAAATGGCATAACAATCGATATATCGCAATTCACGCCAAGCCACCGCCTTTTCCCCTCGGGGATGCGTGGCGGATCGAGAACGGACCGCGCCCCCAAAGAACAATTGGAAACGTCAACAATCAGGCAACCTTGGGATCTTTGTTATGTCTTACATGTGCGTCTTTGTAAACCGATCTAGGGTAGAAATTAAAAGGAAGGGATCTTTCACGTATTTTATCGATGTTTTATTTTGTTATTATTACGAATTATTTGTTGGATTTTTTTTTTCCAGAGCTGGTCCCTTCTGCACCCTTCCTCTGAAATATGTGCCTTTCATTGCATCTGACTCTGATCGATTAGTTATTGATTGATGTTCTCGACGCAGCCTTTTCATCGTGCTGCAGTCAATAGTTTAAGTGAGGAGATATGAGAAGGAATATTACGGTTGAGTGATCCGCATCGATTCGAACGGTTAAATTAACAGAGACCTTGTATGCTATTTGTTGTCCTGAGGACATCTCCAGGAGCAATTTCGGCATGTCGAGTCAATATCTTACAATTGGGCTTAGGAATCAAAACTTTTGGAACTGACATATTTTTGGTGACGTGAGGCGTTTCAATAGCTTTAATAGCCGTTGGTGACTTGCGCCCTCGTGCAAAAAATATTTGCAAAAAGATTCCTCACCGCGCCACATAAATCTGACAAGCACTGGAAAAAAAAACACATTGGATCTAGAGTCCAGACTCTTGAAAACATCCACAAGAAAAAATACTCTTGATTCAATCAGATTTAAGCTTAAATCAAGAACCAAGCCTCTTAATTTGAGCGGATTTCCTTTTGATCTAAGCTTAAATCTGATTGAATCTAGAGTCCTTTTCTAGTCAATGTTTTCAAGAGTCTGGACTCTAGATTCAATGTGTTTTTTTTTCCAGTGAGTTCTTCATCCTACGAAAACAGTGGTGTTAAATCAGTTCAATCTTAAAGATGAAACCAAAAATTATTAGGAGGGACCGGAATCAAACCCTTGGAGTTCAGATCAACCCCTTAAAATCTCGAAGACTGCTAAAATTGATTAAATTAACTATGGATGATTCAAAAAGGGTCAACTTTGAAATGGCCCGGAAGGGCAACTTTTCCCCTGCCCCCTTCCTGAAATGGCACCTCTCCCCACAAAGACAAGTTAATTGATGAGAAAATAATTGAATCGCAGGCTACTAGTACTTCAGGGTTGGATTTTTTGCCTATCCGACAACTTGAAGGCAAATCATGAACAAAGAAGTTTTCAAATCAGTGCGATACTTGGATGAGGATCACAATTAGTGCTCTGCGTTAGACTAGCGTGACACACTTCACCGCCTTGTCCTCAGCAGAATGATAAGGTCCATTTCATAAAGGTCATAAAAACGGGTGTGATATGCATAAAAAATTATTTTTTAAAGCTGACATCTTGACTTTGATGAAAAATGTGTTTACCCTTATTGTGGCTCCTTCCATCAGAACCGCGCGTAGAAAATGAATTATCAACTCGACCGCTCATTTGATATTTTGCCCATTTAAGAAGCAATACAAATTGATGGGTTCACAAAATTCATGACGATTAATGATCAGTTACAACGGTTAAAAGTTAGCGATTGTTCAAATGAGTCTTGGATGGAAAATCATTCCACCTTCGCGCGTGGGCGATGGAAGTCTTCAATCAAAGTTCGAATATGGCGAGCCCCCGCACAAAAGTCTTATAGTCGCAAATTTAGACGAACCGACTGAGATAGGCCTCTGTTGAGAAAATGTTATTATTAAACTAAGGGGTAGGCCCCCTGACCGCTTCGCGGTCCAATGCTCCAAAGCGCTTCGCGCCGTATGATTATGTTACGCTTATGATTTTATACTACCGAGTGTGATAAGTTCCGATGAACAACTCAATGCATGGAACGCAATCAAACCCACGGACGTCAAAAAGGAACTTGACCATTTCAGAGGAGCCCCGAAGTACTGGATTTTAGTGTATTTCATCGAAAACAGGCATGTCTCCCTCTAATTTCTAGGGATCCACTCGATACACTGACCAGTTCTGGGCTGATGTGAGTAGGGATGGGGGAGGGAGGGGGGGCTGTTGGGCGTCAAACGACCGAAGAAAACGTCTCTATTATTCAAACACCCCGTTTCCATAAGTAGTCAGAACTTCACTGTAAACGTGCTTTTCATTCTTTTTTTATTTTTAAGTGTACCTATACATCAATCAATGGAACCAGTTTGTGGACATAAATTTGAACAAAGTAGATCTCATCTTTACATACATAAAGTCGCGATTATAGCGCCGCCTCGCGCTCTGCGACGCCCAATCGCCATTGCCCCCTATCCTCCCAGAGATCATCAGGCAATTGGCACCTTCTGATCTCCTCCTCCACCCCTTGTCGCCAACCTTTCACAGGACGTCCACGCCGTCGCCTTCCGGGAGGAACCCAATCGAAGACCTGCTTGGGCAACCGATCATCTGCCATCCTTCGCACATGTCCATACCAGACCAACTGCTTGGACCTGATATCGTGCACGATGTCCTTTTCCACACCCATTATCTCGCGTACCCTTTCATTGCGGATACGCTCTCTTCTCGATATCCCAGCAGACCTTCGCCAAAAGTCCATCTCGGTTGTCCCAAGCATGTCTTCAGTTCTTTTCTTGAGTTGCCAGACCTCACTCCCGTAAGTTACGATACTCTTCACGATGACGTTGTAAATTTTCCTTTTGGTCTCCTTGGAGATACTCTGGTCCCAGAGAACCCCATTTAGCATCGCGATAGCTTTCCTGCCTTGCACATTCCGATCTTTAATGGCCCGATCCAAATTTCCGTCCTTAGTTAACCAAACACCTAGATATTTATACTCTTCACAGTCCTGAATTTTCCGACCATCCTCCAGTTCAATGCTTTGCTGATCACCACCGATAACCAACTTCTCCGTCTTAACCACATTTACTTCCATTCCCCACTTTCGGTATACTTCCACTAGCTTCCGCGTCATGTAATTCGCATCTTCTTCGTCCTGAGCTATTACCACCTGATCATCAGCAAAGCACAGAGTATAAAGGGTGCCATCTTCACGTAGCGGGACGCCCATTCCCGAACAGCATCTTTTCAGATCTCATCTTTAATGAGGCCATATTCCTACCGTTGACATCCTAAATTAGACTATAAATACTCTTATCACTGAAACCTGTGGCGAAGACTAGTCAGTCAATAAACAAAGCTAATGCCACCCTAAAATGGATTACCAGTACTGAGGGTGATCGTGACATTTTGATTAGGTCTGGGGTATATGCCCGGGCCCGCTAGTGCTAAACGAATGAAATATTTTCGCGGTTCACTAGGAACACCAAAGTTTTCGATCCAGGTGATAGTTACAGAAACAAAACTTCAGTTCAGGCAATCTAATTTTTTCTGATCATATACCATCAGAGTCTCTTGACCGAGACTCGGTGTACTGGCAATGAGCTCACGTTTAGTTGCCGAAAATTAACGTTTAAAAAAAATTTAGTTTTTTACTAAAAATTTTTGGTTACCTGGACTGAAAAATATTGATATTTCATATGAACCGAAATTATCCTTGTAATCCATGTTTTTGTCCTTTCTTCATTTATTTCTAATTGTTATTAATATATTTTCGTAAAAAAAAAGAAAGAAATCGACACCTGTTTTGTTTGTCTTAAAGTTACTTACTAGATGTTATTTGACATGATAAGTTTAATTTTAAAATTTCATTCTACGCACATTGCAGTAATCCGTTCTAATATCATTCATAATTGTAATTATAGCTGTACAATCATTGAATTTTTTTTTAATTTCCGAAAGAGGGAAAACGGTAAAATTGAAGTTTCAAGGAACGTGAAATCGAAATTTCGCTTAAATTTTTGTTGTTCCAAGAAACACTATCAAGCCTCTAGCCATAGCAAAAACTGCGTTTTCAATCCATTCCACGATGTGTTAAGATATTTACAGACCGGTCATATTTGCCGCTATCGATACTTTATTAAGTGATCACGAATTAAAAATACGTTATTTATGATGAGATCCGACAACGAGGTCGGGCTCATTGAACCAGCCTTATTTGCATCTGCGGAAAGACGATCCGGACTCCACTCGATATTATTGAGTTGTTAATGTGTTTTAATTAAACAACATGAGTTATTACCTCGCATCATTAAACACGCGAAAAACCAACGCATGAAAAAATAAATCAAAGCTATTCACACAGTCTTTTATATTCACCAATGAAACGGTTCATCAACCGGAGTTGCCGCGGCCCTTTAATTAACACGGCCTTTGAGGCTGCGGAAAAACCAATCAGATTGACTTTGAAAGGTAAATAATTGTCCCGGATCGTTCACTTTCCTATCTTCATTATAAAAACGCCTGACTGATTGGTCAATGCAATTTTGCGCTGGTCATGGACCTTAACTGCCATGCTAGGGAAAAACGCCGTAAGAACCTTCAGGCATTGTCAAATGTCCTTTGATAAAACACAGATTTCCTGGTGAAATTATGAATATTTTCTTTCGAACTTTTCAGATAATTTTGTTCGCAATTTCATCTGAAGTTCCTGAAAATGTCAAGGAAAAATATACATAACATTCCTCAAAAATAAACATTTTATCGGAGGAAATTTGGCAACTCTCGAATGTTCATACGGCGTTCTTTCTTAGCACGGCAGTACAGGGGGTCTACATATATATGAATGATACTGCACAATGAATTATATATATATCGACGGTAAAATTACCAAAACACGCACCTCGTTTGAGGTGATTACAAACCTCGCTCCCGTTTTATTTTTTCAAAGGAGACCAGACAAGGAGATCAATCTTTGAACTTTTTTCAGAATTTCCCGGGCACAAAGATGAAACATCGCGGAGACTTAAAAGAATGGATGTTCAGTAGTTCTTCATTAAAACAATTAAGTATGAAAGGAAAACTGCAACGTCGCAAACCGAGATACGTGGGTTGGTAGCTTCACCATCGATATGCATTTACGTAAAACCATCATAATAGGAGCTGGCTAACACTTAAAATATCCTCATCTTATACTGACGGAGGGATTGCAATTCTAAAAACACGGTAATGATATCACGGTTTTCCACCTTGTTGATTGCTCATCAATCAGTGATGGATTTAGCACTGGTTTCTTCATCTGTGGCTTTCACGATGAATGACGTCATCCTACGTGTCTTCCAAAGGAGATATTTCTACTGATATATTGGACTTAGTCCCTCCCCCCTCTTGTTTTAACTTCTCATTTCTTTCATTTCTAAAATCTGCATGCAGCAAATTTGGGTGATTCGTGAAAAATATATAGTACGCACTTTGCTAGAGGCACAGTTCTCGAAACAAATACATTTCAAATGGGAAAGAGAAAAGAAATGGTAAAGTGGGATCATCGAATGGGTTTCTTGCTTCCGACCTCCTCTCGATATTCTTAGACGTAGAAACAGAGGTGAGGAACGTTGAGATTGGCAGGGAGGAAAAAATTCTGAAAAATACGACGATAGACTATAATTCAATTTACACGCGACGCAAGCAGCACGTGCGTGGGAACACGACATGTAGTTACATGACACGCGAAATATGGGTTTAAGACAAAAAAGAAAGAAAAAAGAGGGAAGAAGAAAAGTTAAGAGATGAAGCAAGTGTCGAGCCTGAGGGAGATATTAAGTTGAATTACAAGGTATCAAAAAAATCGCGGAAGAAGGAGGAGGACTATGGGGGGACGAGAGAAATTATTACTATGATCACTTTGGATTCCGCTGGGTAAACATACTAACAGGTTAGAATGTCGGAACGCACTTTAAATGAGATACTTAACACATTGTTAGTGAATCGAAATCATGTTACTTTTGATTGTACGACACTCCTATTTCCACGACGCCTCTAGATTTTCGTTACCGGTGTTGGCCACTGCCCTGCCGTGCTAAGGAATAACGCCGTATAGACGTTCACGAGTTGCCACATTTCCCTTGGTAAAACATGTATTTTTGACGACATTCATGCACATTGTCCTTTGAAATTTTCAGATAGGTATTTTAGATTAAATCGCGTGCGAGATTGTCTGGAAATTTTGGTGGAAAATATCCAAAATGTCCCCAGTAAATTCGGTTTTAATCGAAAGAAACTTGGCAACGTCATCTTAGCATGGCAGTGCTAAAGATGACGTCAATCACCGTGCGTTTCGATTATATAATACTGCTGTGCTAAGAAAAAACACCATGTGAGTATGCGAATGTTGCCAAAATCCTTCAAAAAATGTATAATCAAGGAGAAAGATATGAATATCTATTGATGGAATTTTTAGACTTTTTAGATCAAATTACGAGCAAAATTCTCTGAAGAATCGGAAGAAAAATGTTTTCAACTGTTCTTAAAAATGATTGCTTTGTCAAAGAAAATTTGGCAACACCTGAAGGCTCATATGGCGTTTTTCCTTAGCAGGACAGAGAAGCTTACTTAAATGTGCTCCGAGGACCTGGGCGTTAGTTTTTGCCATGTTTACCATTAAACAACCATCCGAAAAGCTAACAAGATTTTATGATACGCATGCGTTTAACGAATCGCGGAGTACATATGCAGCTAGATTTGCTCAGGCGTTGGTTTCTACTTGTAATAAATGTAACATCGTTTCCCATACGATGAGACGCAACTCCATTCCAAAGTTACAATATTGACTAAAACAGTTTAATTTTTACAAAATCATGGCAAAATCATGCTCAAATTTTTGTGTCCAAAAATTGGTTAATCTTTGCATTTGATCAGAGGAAAAATATAAATGAAATTTTCAGTGAGAATTCTCAACAAATTGCAAGAACAAAATTTGTGAATGTATATTTTGTAACGTTAAAATGCAGTTACATTCTTTCTTTAAGAACGCGGATATGCCCCTAGTAGAAAAAAGGGATATAAGTTCAGAAAAACTTACCATCAAAGTCGAGGTCCTGGTCCAACCACAACCAGAGATGGTGGAGAGTTTTAATCGCGAACATTTTTTCTCCTAAAACAGCAAAAAAAAAAGTATGTTATGACGGTATTCAGTTTGCAGTGAACATAGAAAATAATGTAATCAGGGATAAAAAGAAAATATTTTAAGTTTTGATCTGCGTGACCTGTTTGGGGCTCAATATTATCGGACCTCAATGCAAATGTACCTATCCACTATTGTAAGAATAAAACCGCGCGCACTTTCATTTTTGGGATATTGAAGGAGTACTTCCCGTCGAAAACTCAAATTCTGAAATTTTGAACCGGCTCGTCCATGCACAAAGATGATCGAATGGATGTATTTCTACCAAACGGAACTATGTGCATTGGGTGAGCCCTGAGACCCATCAGAATAGATGCATAAGGGCTCACATCTAATGCACATAGTTCCGTTTGGCAGAAATACGTCCATACTTTCCATGGACAGCCACATAAAAATGAAACTTTGCGAACACATGTCTCGATCACAGTTTTTCAGAATGTCCGCCTCTATAATTTACTTTGTAAGTGACAATTAGCGACAAGAATTTTTGTATTAAATTCAGAGAGCATTTTTCAGCCTAAAGATCTCAAGAAATGTAAAATCAAGACTATTAGTCGTTCTTCAACCACATCATCAACAAAAAAATTTTCAATACACATTTTCAGCTTTAAACACGTAAAGACGTGGTTTCTTAGTTTCGTCACCTTACGGCTAAAGTATCACAAGCGCCATGCAACGTTTCAAAATTTCCGCCGCCATTTTATTTTCTTAGAGAGAAATTGTTGGTTAAGTCTGTTTGAAAATTTCACTGAATTTTATCGGCAGCATAAAGAAAATTCAGTGAAATTTTCGGACAGGTTCGTTGAGCAATTTCTACGTTAACAATTAAAAATGGCGACGGAAATTCTGAAAAGTCTCACGGCGCTCTTGATACTTTGGCCGAAAGGTGACGGTGTCACAAAGATTCAGACAAGATCCTGTAACGCATCAAGCATTTGACAATCCTCCGAACATTCAGTATGCCCTTCACTCCTCACTGTTCTCCCATAAAAATTTAATTACATTTATGATTTAACAATGCAGACAGAACTTCAACGTATAGTATCTGCTTAATTTCGTTTAATCCCGGGGAGAGCTGGGGTAAATCTTTCAGCCACAGCCGCGGGCCGTTTCAATAAGGCCTCCATAGACGATCAAATTCCGAACCAATCCCGATCAAAGTAGACATGCTGATGACTGGTGGTCACCATCTACCATCAAATTTTGACGGGCCGCACTTTTTTGATCAAAGTAAGATCAGACCGGAGTGCCATCATTCATCATTTCCTGCCACAGGAAACATTTCTGTCAAGTTTTCATTTTAAAATGAAGCAAATTAATGAATTTCAGACTGATGACTCCCGACACTTTGATGCTACTTTGATCGGAATTGGTTCGGGAATTTGATCGTCTATTGAGGCCTATATACCCGATGTGCCACCGCGCTGCACACAGTGTGCAGTGTGCACCCACTTTTTAATTTGAAAATATTTATACAAGTCCTCTATAAAACAAGGCCAGATGTGATCCCTACTTCCTCTCCCCCGCCCGCCAGGCTCGCAACTGGTCGCGGCTTCACAGGGCGGGATGAGCGTTGCCGGTTGAGTTCCCTCCACTCTTATTTATTTCCTTAAGAAAAAGAATAAGAGATTCAACGAATAAAATCACGCAGCTGCTTGGATCAAGCAGATTATTTTCTAGATCACTGAAAAAAATCTCGGTGTATTTACTAAGGAAAGGGTAAAATTACCAAGAATTCAGGGTTCTATTTAATCCCAGTTTTTTCTTGGTAAAATTACCATTTATGGAATTGGTAATTTTACCGAGCTCAGTATAATTATTGAACTTTCTCGGTAATTTTACTGGACCTTGGTAAAGACGCCAATATTTTTTATCGACTGTAGTAGAATTACCGAGATAAAATGGCAAAGTTACCGGGAATTGATTACCAATAAAAGTGGTATTCTTACCTAAGAAGAACAGTAAAAATACCGGTATTTAGGTAAGCTTACCAGTCTGTTTTGGTAAAATTACCAATAATTGGTAAAAAAGTGAGATGGTAAAGGTACAAACGGACCTTGGTAAAAACGCCGAGAATTTCCTTCAGTGTATGAGCAATTTTTCTTGATATTTGGTTGTCTCCCGGACGTAACCCCATTCCAATGTTTCCAAATTTAATTTAACAATTAATCAATTTTAAAAAATATACCTGTGCAATTTTTATACAAAAGTCTGATTTTTGAATGGAATCTGAGGAAAAATTAGTCTAATTATCTATCACTTGGAAAATATCCAAGATTCTGGAGGAAAAATCTGTTAGTTCTAGAGTCCAGATTCTTAAAAAAATGACAAGAAAAAATACTCTTGATTCAATCGGATTTTTGCTTGAATCAGAAGGAAATCCGCTTAAATTATGAGGCTTGGCTCTCAATTCAAGTAAGATCTGATCGATTCGAGAGTATTTTTCCTTCTCAAATTTTTAAAGAATCTGGACTTAGGATCCCAGAGACTTTTTTTCCAGTGTGGTTGATATGTCATTTGCGAGGGGAAATTTGGCAACATTGAACTGGAGCTACGTTTTCTCGTGAGGGAAATGTCAATTAAAGCACTTTTTCTGCTCGATTTAAGAGAAATTCACTCTCTATAGCAGATGAATCCAAATATCTCCGCTCAAAGCGAGCATCTTTCTTCCAGTAAGGGCCGCAAAATTCAAAGACAATAGGAAAAGTGGGACTACAGCAAAGCAGAGGGGAAATTTTTAAGAACTTTAACTAAAAATATTCATCATGCCACAAAAACGATTATTTTTAATGCTCTGAAAGTTGGAAAAAATTGACTTTTGCGCTTTTGCTCATAGGTACATGCTTGTATCCCCATTTTTCCTCTGAAGTTCAAAATCCTACTCTAAGACCCTATCCCTGAACTAAGACTAACTAAGACTGTCCTGTAAGACTCTATCCTCCCTGTCCTCTTTTTGAGCACAGCACTGCCGTGCTAAGGAAAAACGCAGTAGCAAAATTCGTAATATGCTAAATTTCCTTCAATAAAATGTTGATTTTTAAGGAGCATTATGGATGTTCCCTCTTGAAATTTTCAGATATTTAGATCTCATTAAATCAGTGGGTTCGAAAACACACCAACTCGGTAACTCGAAACTGCTCAATTTTCAAAAGAGACGGTCAATTTTTATGAAAGTCATTGAAGTCAGCGCATCTGTTCCAACTTGAACCTTGAAATTGGCCCTAAGTGCTTGTGTTTTGGCACAAAAAATCTCTTTCTTATACTAATTTCTTCATTTACTGTTCGGTTTCATTTCGTGTTCGGTACTGTCTTGATTCTTTTCATTTTTCCGAGTTGGTATGTTTTCGTTCTTACTGATTCAATCGTGATTAAAGCTTTCCGAAAAATTGGAGAGAAATATTCACATGATGTCTCTGAAAGTTTGTATTTTAACAGAGGAAATTTGGCAACGTGTAGAGGCTCCTACGGCGTTTTTCCTAAGCACGGCTCCAATCCTATCGCTACGTCCGGCAACAAGGGCAGTGGTTTTTTGGAGGAAGTCTGATGCACGGCGCTGCGCCGCCGCGCCGGAAATAGACACGTTTTTCTTCATCTGACTCCTCTAAATTTCCTCCTCTTTCTTCTCAACCTGAGCATCGTGAGTTAATGGCCATTCTCATGCTACGCAGCGCGCCATGCCTTGCGCCGCCCGCGCCACAGCCGTAACCCCGCGGACCCCGGAGCCTGACAAATGGGCAACAGGTGGCTGATCAACTTGAATCATTGTCTTTGTCACCAATTTGTATAGTCCCACATGAGAGCCCTCGACGCGACCTTTGTCTATTCGATAATCGATTTATGTTCGAAGCTGCTACGTCCATAAATTACGTCATGCATGCGGGGAAGAGGTGGGGTGGGGGAAGAGAAGATCTTCAATTGCGTGACGTCGAGCGCTAATCACTGCGTATTTCATTCGTTTCAGGATTTTTAGTTAGTTTTCACGGACATTTTCGAAGTAGAAGTCAGTTTTTACGAGAAAGGGGGGGGGTAAATATTCATTTCAGAATTTAAGGTGATTCGATGGCAGCCATTTTTTGAGCCAGATCGGCATGCGATATATCGCATCAATTTGGTTCTATTTTTTCAGCTACTCGTCATTCTTCTCCAATTTTGAGATCGCAATTCTGTTGTCAGGAGACTAAAGAATTCACGTACCAATTTTAACGAACGAAGTAAACGTAATGAAGGCGTAGATTCTTTAGAGGAAAAATATCGCATTCGATACTGATATCGAAACTGCACTCGATTGCGATATTTTCTCTCTAAAAAAACCAAGCCTTCATTTCGTTGAATTTCTTTGTTAAAATTGGTTAGTGAGTGCGTTAGTCCCCTGACAACAGAATTGCGATCTCAAAATTGGAGAAAAATGACGAGTAGCTGAAAAAATGGAACCAATTGATGCGATATATCGCATGCCGTTCTGACACAAAATATGGCGCCCATCAAATCACCTTAATGTTGTGAGCATTAAGCATACATTCATAAACTTTACTAATGTGAGACTGGAACCCCAATATTTTCCTTCATTTTCGCGTGATACCACATCACGTACCTACTTCAGAATCCGAAAAGTTGCTCGCTAGATTTCTGTATTCGACGGTGCGATTATAATATCTGCATTCATGAACGTCAGCAATTCGAGACAGCCGAAAAGCCAAGATTTTCCTCCAAAGCGGCACGATAACACAAGTAATACCAAATCCGGGGTTCAAGTAAAGTTGCGCGCTTGATTTCGGAAATTAAGGATGTGAGCATCAAGTCAACATTCATAACTTTAGTAATTTGAGGCAGGTGAAAAACTAAGATTTTCCTTCGAAAAGGCTTGATATCAGATGATGCAGAACTCGCTTTAAGAGTAATCGGCTGCTTACTGTACCATCCCTCTTGATATTTCGATCTATCATGAATTTTGTTATTAATAAATTAGATCCTAGAAACTCAAATGCCAACTGCCAAGTAAACACCAGAAATGCTGGTATAACGGCTGCAATGAAGGGCTGCCCCACTTTAAGAAGGGGCCATGCCCTCTTTTTGAAACTCCCAGATGATCTGAAGAAAATTTATGATGCAAAAAATTTTAAAGCGAAATTAAAAGAATTTCTAATTAATGGCGAGTACTATGAAATTAATGAGTACACGCAGGATTGAAGCTTAGTTTGACCTACGACTATGTGATTTAATTATTTTCCCTACTTGATACATGTATTTAAAAATTAATGTATAACTTGACATATTTGTACCTATTAGCCTTTTTGTGCAGAAACAAACAAATAAATAAATAATAATAATAATAAAAAAATCACGTCAGATACCAACGTCGCAGTTCCAACATTCACGCGCGGGATCTCGGCATTTAACGATGGGAGATGATCTACATTTTTCAGTAATTTGAGACAGCTAAAAATTTTTGCGTGATAACACATAACGTGCCTACTCCGGAGACTGAATGGTTGCGCGCTTAATTTTGGTATTTAACGATGTAAGAATTATTAATTTATAGCTCCAGTAATTTAGAACAGGCGAAAAGCTAAGATTTTCTTCAAAGCGGCGTGATATCACATCACATACCAACGACGCGGTTCCAATATTCACGCGCCTGATTTCGGAATGGACCATTAGATAAGGTACTAATTAAAGCTTTCCGATTCATATTTCTCTACCAGAATTTCACTTAGAACACGATTCCCGCATTGAAAATTGCTGATATCAAGTCGTAACCGAAATATTCACGTTTTTATCTTACATTCATAACGAGGAATTTGAATTGCTCTGTCACAACAAACGTAATACTCTGCTTGAGTCAAATTGCGCCTTACAACAGTTTTCGCAGGCTTCTCATTCAAGCATGGTTCCTTATCCACCCTTCATCGTTTGAAGTGTAAACAATTTGACATAGCTGAGTCAAAGCGTCAAGATTGAGGTTGTCGTATTGTAGTACCACACAGACTGCCACTGTGCCACAGTAACGTTTGATGTGCGATGTGACTAACGTAGACGCGTTTTAATGAGCGGAAAGTTTGAATCGACGCGTCAAGAAACATTAAATTATCTTATTTAGGAGTTATTTCAGTTATTTTCGTTGCGTGAATCGTATTTTACGTAAAATTTTGGGTAACAAACATGTATCAGAATACATTGTCTTCGTACATTGTCTTGTTGTCTTTTAGCCGATGTGAGTATAATGGGTTGGTTGGTAGATACGTTTATTTGGTGCTTTTAACAATTGAGCCATTAACACCTTAGAGGAATGCCTACATTCTTAAACGTCAGTAAAGAGACAGATCAAACGCCAAGATTTGCCTTCAAAGCGGCGTGATGCTACATAACATACCAACGGCGTAGTTCCAATGGTTGCACGCTCGATTTCAGAATTAAAATTTTCCTTCAAAGCGGCGTGATACCATATCACATACCAAAGCCGCTGTTCATATATTAACGCGTTGGATTTCAGAAATTAACGATACATCAGCATGTATTACCGGCAAATCCCGATTTTCAGGCAATCCTAGGTTTGCCTGGGCAACCTAGGCAAATCTAGGTTTAACAAGGGGGTCATCAGGCAAATCTAGGTTTAGCAAGGGGGTCATCAGGCAAACCCCGATTTTGTTTTTTACCGCAAATATAACCGTATAGGTACTGCTAAACTTTTTTTATCCCGCAAATATGAACGTACCGCTTAACTTTTTTTTTATCGTAAGTATAACCGTGCCGCTTAACTTTTTTTGGGCGTTAATCGTGCAAAGTAGGCGATGTACGGTCAGGAAGAGGAGATGTTCTTATCAATTGGTATGCGTAGTCTTTACCTCATTACTATTTTAAACCTTTTTATAACATTTGCAGTAAGTACTTATGTAATTATCAATTTTCCATGCTATTATCCCCTTTACTTGTAGCCTCTCTCAAGTGTTGCACGTGTTCCTGAAATGAAGTCTGCCTCAATCGGTAAACATTTGGTCTCAACAATCTGCCAACTAACGTTACATTTGCGGTAAAAAAAAAAAAATTTAAGCGGTAGGTCAGATTTGCCGTAAAAAAAAGTTAAGCGGTGCGGTCATATTTGCGGTAAGAAAAAAAAAATCGGGGTCTGTCTGAAATGGTGTTTGACAAACCTAGGTCTGCCTAAAATTTTCAGGCAAACCTGGGTTTGCCGGTAACACATACATTCATGAAGTCAGTAATGTGTGACAAGTGGAACACCAATATTTCCCTTCATTTCCGCGTGATACCACATCACGTACCAACTCCAGAGTCCGAAAAGAGAAGTTTCCTTCAAAGCGGCGTGATACCTCATCACTTACCTACTCCGGAGTCCGATTCCGAAAGGAGGAGTTTCCTTCAAAGCGGCGTGATACCACATCACATACCAACGCAGCTGTCCCAATATTTACGCGCTTGATTTCAGAATTTAAGACGATTCGATGGACGCTATATTTTGTGTCAGAACGACATGCGATACATCGCATCGATTAGTTCCATTTTCTCAGCTACTTGTCATTTTTAGTGTATTTTCCGAAGGAAATATTCGAATGATGAGATCGCAATTCTGTTGTCATGAGACTGAAACATTCACTTACCAATTTTGACCAACGAATTCAACGTAATAAAGACGTAGTTTTTTTAGAGGAAATATAATGCATTCGATACTGATATCGAAACAGCACTCAAATGCGATATTTTTCCTCTGAAAAAACACACCTTTGTTACGTTGAATTTGTTTGTCAAAATTGGTAAGAGAATGTTTTAGTCTCCTGACAACAGAATTGCGATCATAAAATTCGAGAAAAATGACGAGTAGCTGGAAAAATGGAACCAATCGATGCGATATAATGCATGCCATTCTGACACAAAATATGGCGTCCATCGAATCACCTTAACGTTGCGTTGTGAGCACCGTGCATCTATACTATAAGCTCCAAGACCTCCTAATTTTGCGAAACTGGTGACGCTTAGTTCCAGCGTTCTACCGGGCCGATTTTCATGATTTTTGCGGCTATCGACGGGCAATTGTCTTAAGATAAGCCAACTCTTTTCAGATTTTCAAAATATGGCCCAGGTTTTTTTATATTACGTGGTAAAGTTGCGAATTCTCCCATTTAAACAATGTAAATTTATACTTTTTGTCATAGTTCGTTTGAGCGTTCTACCGGGCCGATTTCCATGATTTTTGCGTAAATCGACAGGTAATAGGCCCTAGATGAGCCCGCTGTAATCAGATTTTGGAAAAAAGACCCAGGTTTTTTTAAATTCACGTTATAAAAATGAGTGAGTTTACAGGATGCTCCGGTACTGCTACCGCTATGCGCGGGAGGATGCGCAGTGGTCGAGGAGGTTGCGCAGTAGCTGTGTAGCCTGAGCTCTACACTTATCTACACAAGATTCGCACCCACCTCTACACGACGAGCGGTGGTCGAGTCGTCTAAGACGTCGAATGCGTCCACTTTGAATTCGGTGTGGGATCGATCCCCAACTCATGAATTCATATTTACTATCTGACTATCATTATTCATTGTTTTACTGCAATATTTCATCAAGCAGTCATTCCAAAACGCGTCCTTTAAATTTTTATAGTAATTTTAAGTAAAGTTTAAAATTAAAATATACCTCATATCGTAATTTTTAAGGGGAAAAATAAAACTAACACTGATAGGAGGGTAAGAATAGGGCCGCGAAGCGGCCCATTGATGGCGCGGAGCGCCTTCAGGGGGTTGGGCCGCGTAGCGGCCAGGGGGCGTAGCCTCCTAGTACATTCATAAACGTTATTAGTGTGTGATAAGTGGAACACCAATAATTTCCTTCATTTCCGCGCGATACCACATCACGTACCTACTCCGGATTTCGAAAAGAGGAGTGTTTAACTGTTTACGACGGATGAAAAGTTGGATGACAATAATTTTAAGGAAAATCGTGTTCTTCGCCGACTATTTCCAAGCAAATAATCGTTTGAATGGGATTAAATCTGAAACTTGACTTACTTCATAGACGACCGTCGTAACAATGATTATGCACTTTCGTTTCATTAGTAACGCCTTTCCGCGCCTACCGTATCAAGCGGAGTTTAAGAATGATAGCAATGATGGGTCAGTTGCCCTAGTCACAGAATCGTATTTTGATAGTTTAAGCTTATAGATTAGCAAAAACAGAAGCCCGATGAGATCTTTTCGAACACCATGCTTCTACGTTCATTATTAACGGAGATATTGCGACCATCGGAAAATACGGTGTATGACTCCACACACCGCGTATACCGCGTTGGTGTATATCATGGTTTCTTTACCCTTAATTTCATCAAGCAGTGATATACATACATATTCGCACTATTTACTGGTTTTTTTCTCCCCTCACAATTTGTGCATCTTCTACTCTTTTAAGACTGTACATATGCACTTCCGCGGTGGATGATGTTACACACCAACTTTTTTAATGGGCAGAATGTAAATACTAAACGTAAAAAATTGGCGCTTGCGGACACACTTCGTCCACTTTTGCTAATAAATGAACTTACACCATAAAAATACGATTCTGTCTACCGCAACTGACCCATGCGCCCTGAAACAAGTGTCAACTGCAGAGGGATAATGAATAAAATTTAATGCAAGAAAGGATGAAATATTAGATACGTACCAGAGGAGAGTTATCCAATTGCCCGACGCCAAGCTGTAAGCACTCATGACACCACACTTTCACTGGAATCGCAATGCGCACTAAAAAAATTGGCCACGAAAAGGCCGTTAGGATAGAAATAGTCGAAAAAATTGACAAATTCACTAGGAAATGAATCATGCGTTCTTAACTTACTTCAATTCTGCTCAAATAAGGTGTTTACAATGATACATGACATGAAAACAAGAAAGGAAAAAAATCATGATAATAAAATGATGATAATGATAATAAAAGGCGTATCTTGAAACCAAAATAATGCAACCAAGAGAAAAATTTCTTTTGGGTGGTCAAAAAACGAAAATAGGGAAGAGACCAAACATACTTAATGCATGTTCTTCCAAATCTACTACATTACAGTCCAGATGCAGATGCAATAATTTCCAATTTTAATTTTTGTTTTAATTGATTTGTTTGCCTTATAAGTCCCAACAAATCAATGTTTGCTTCGTTTTTGTATTCCTGTTAAAACATAAAGTGAATAATTTAACGTTGAACCAGTATCGTGGTTCGTGGTTGCAAGCCATGAGTCGCTTCAGCGTTTATAATTCATCGTTCGGATTGGAATCTTTAGAGTTGAGTTTTACTTAAATGACGAACTCTCGTAAGATGTTGATTACGAAGTGAGAATCTGTGATTACACAAAGGAAAACCTACCAACAGTATTGGCTGCGAAGTTCGTTGTTTGAACTTCTTTACTGAGTCAATGAAGACTGAGGATTCGACAACCATTTCAAGGAATACTACAAAAAACAAGATTTTTTCAAAAAAGGGAAGGAAATAAAGAAGTAAGAGGGAAACTGGTTTCATCGGGACACATTAACAAGTGCCGTCACCGTGGGCATATTTTCTTAAATCTAAAATTCGAGGGCTCACAGGCGGAAGTTTTGATCTTGTGCGCTGGACAGAAATTTTTACACTTCTCGACATGGAAAAAAGAATTTCAAAGTTCCACAGCAAAAATCGCTGAATTTTCAGTGTTGGCCGAATTTCCCTGACTTTCCCAGGTTTTCAACGACGTATCAAGAACTATTCACCTTGCCTGGGATCTACATCTTTATCAGGGCTGCCGATGCTCTTACGTTTTTCTCACTCATTCGCTACGCACCGTCATGAATTTTACTCACTTGCTACTCAACGTTCTCCATTTTTCTCACTACGACTATGATTCACCGTTCTCCATTTTTCTCACTGGCTACTTAACGTTCTCCATTTTTCACACTACGACTATGATTCACCGTTCTCCATTTTTCTCACTTGCCGCTCACAATTTCTCGATTTTATTCTCTCTTTACTCACTGTGTCTCGATTTTACTGCTTCTTTTCTCTCTGTTCTCGATTTTACTCTCTCTTGGTTCTCCGTTCATCATTTTACTCACTCTCTGCTCGCCGTTTCTCGATTTTACTCACAGTTTACTCGGCGATCCTCAATTTTACTCACATTTCACTCACAGTTTCTCAAATTTACTCACTCATTACTCATATTTACTCACCGTGTCTCGATTTTACTGCCTCTTTTTTCTCTGTTCTCTATTATACTCCCTCTTTGTTCTCCGTTTTTCATTTTACTCACTCTTTATTCGCCGTTCCTCGATTTTACTCTCAGTTTGCTCGCCGATCCTTAATTTTATTAACATTTCACTCACTCGATTTTACTCAATCATTACTCACAAATTGCGCTAGATATGAATTTTTTTAGGATCGCCCATCACACCATCACACTGCGAGACACTAGACGATGGAGCATGATTTTTGAATTATTCACAGATTATTAGATTACTCACTAACTACTAAAATTAGACCCGTTTTCCTCACAGATGCTTAAACTTCTCAGAATCGGCAGCCCCGATTTGCTTGCTAACTACGAAGAAATGGATTCATAACTCGTAACAAAAACAACAGTTTCCTTAACAGTTACTTAGTCGTTACGCTGAGAAAAATAATTACAGTTTTGAGGAACAGCTATTTCTGCACTTGCTGTTTTTAATAATTTTGCTGCTGATTCTTCTTTGCCTGCTACTGACTGCAATAGTTCTCCTACTGCCGTTTCTAATTTTTGAGTCCGATTTCCAGTTTGCTCATTTCCTCAAATCAAGGAATTTTTGCAGCTACTGAGACTGCTATTGCTGCTGCTTATGGCGTCCTTCTTCTGCTGCTTCTTTCTTCTGATTTTTCTCTTCTACACCTTTTGCGTGAAATGGCTCTGTTAGAATTTTTAACACTTTAATGGTAGCCGCCCCCNNNTGCCCGAAGGTACTGATTAAGGCTCGCATTTCTTCTCTCCCATTGCCTCTTTCTTTTAGCATTAAATTCTGTATACTTGCTTTTCCTTACAGGTAGATTGGAGTTTCTCTTTTCAATATTTGTCATTCTTTATCTTTCCTATTCACTTTCCCCACCAATGGCAACTGGCATCCCACAAAATTAAATCGATCTCGACTTTGTTCCTTTCCTCTCTGTTCTCTTCTTCCCCTATCTTATCTTAAATGTAACTAGTTTTAACAAAGATTACCTTTGACTTACCTACTTTATTAAATGGAGTTCTTGCATGTGTCAGTGGTTTGCGATTTAAGTACTTTTTCTTATTTCTAATTTTGTGAGAAACGCGATGGTGCTACTGGCTTTCTCTGAAATCGATTCCAAAGCTCAATAAAGCTCTCAGAGTTGAGGCCGCAATGGGGGGGATATCTCACGCCGCCCTAGGAGTCCACTTCTACATCCAATCAAATTTTCCATTCAAAGATTTGAAGCAAATACATTCGCAGGAATGCCACTTTGTTTGAGGACTTCAAAGTTAGAACCACGGCAATCCTGCTGATGCAATTGCTCCCTATCTTGGAAAATTTGACTTGATATAGAGGTTAACTCTCAACGCTGCGTGGAATATCTCTTCCAATACGGACTGAACTTAGTGAGCTTTTTTAATCTTTGGAACCGATTTCAGAGAAAACCAGTGGCACCATTGTGTTTCTCACGAAATTTTACAAACGAGGAGGTCGAAGTACTTAAAACGCAAATCCCTGACATTTGCAAGAACTCTACTGTGTTTTGTTTTGTATTTTCTGTTTGATTTCAAATTTTTGTTGTAATCTTGAGTGGATGAATGTTGATCTCTCCCAAGCAGATGTTGTCTCAGAAGGGGGGTGGGAAACCGGAACTGAGGAAGAGTTCGCGTGGTTTGTAGGACTTCAATCACTCCCGCATACAAATCAGTCAATCAGTCCAACAGTCAGCCACGGAAAAAAAAAGAAGAAAAAACAAAGAAGGAAGAGGTAGATGAGGGAGGAGCGGAAGGAGAGGAAGGAGAGGTAGGAGAGGAAGGAGAGGAAGGAGAGGAAGGAAAGGAAGGAAACGGGGGAAAGAAAGAAAGAGAGAAGAGGCTGGTAACCATGCCCCAGCCTGAGCATCGGGAGCCAATCCCAAGGTCACTGACCAAGGGTACAAAGGGCACCTCTACGGTGCCCGCAACCATCCACCGGGGCAGACCTGCGGTCGGGGCGGTGTCTGCAGATCGCTCCTCTAGCGCCTCCAGACGGTACAAGACGTCCGCCGACCGGGTGGACGACCGCGCGCCGGGCGCTCCGACGAGTGCTCGGTCGGACGACAGAGCCTCCAACTCAGCTCCACTTTCAGACCGAGGCTAAAGGCCTCAGCCTGAAAGAGAAGCTGATACGGAAGCACTATCATCACGGTAGAGCAGTCGACGGAGCGTCCAGCGGGTGTCCACCCGCTCGTCGGACATCAACGACGTTCGCCGACCGGGTGGACGACCGCGCGCCGGGCGCTCCGACGAGTGCTCGGTCGGACGACAGAGCCTCCAACTCAGCTCCACTTTCAGACCGAGGCTAAAGGCCTCAGCCTGAAAGAGAAGCTGATACGGATGCATTGTCATCACGGTAGAGCAGTCGACGGAGCGTCCAGCGGGTGTCCACCCGATCGTCGGACGTCGGACCGTAAGGAAGCACTATGACCGAAACTGACGGCGGTCGTCGTCGTTGTGCGTCACGGCTGTGAAATGCACGTCGTGGCTGATACGGAACTTCCGGGACCTCTTTAAGGTGATTCGATAGACGCCTTATTTTGTGTCAGAACGGCATGCGATGTATCGCATCAATTGGTTTCATTTTTTCAGCTTCTCGTCATATTTCTCCAATTTTGACATCGCAATGCTGTTGTCAGAAGACTAAAGCACTCACTTACCAATTTTAACAAAGAAATTCAACGTAAAAAAGGAGTGGTTTTTTTAGAGAGAAACCATCGCATTCGAGTGCTATTTCGATATCAGTATCGAATGCGATGTTTTCTCTCTAGAAAAACCACGCCTTTATTACGTTGAATTTCTTTGTCAAAATTGGTTAGTGAGTGCTTTAGTCTCCTGACAACAGAATTGCGATCTCAGAATTGGAGAAAAATGACGAGTAGCTGAAAAAATGAAACCAATTGATGCGATACATCGCATGCCGTTCTGACACAAAATATGGCGTCCATCGAATCACCTTCAGCTCGGATCTAACTGACAGTGTAGAGCCCGGTTTCCACCATCAAATTGAGCCCATCAAAATTGATCATCGTTGGAAACGTGGGCTCAATTTGATCGTAGAAACGGAGCTCCACGCTGCCAGTTTGACCCGAGCACATACGCTGATTGCACAAATCCCAAATGGGACCCGACACAACGAGTCTATAGCTCATTGTCTCGGCTCCCATTTGGGTTGTGTGTAACCAGCTCTTCTAACCTCTGCACCCTCCCTCTAAAAGGCACTCACCCTCGTGATTTTCTTCAAGTTGATGCTCAAGTGCTGAAATACTTTCTTAATTTTTACTTTTCTTTTAAGTTACTCATAAATGAACTTTCCATTATGACTTAACTCATTAATGTTTCAATTTCAGAGGTGTGAATGGCCGAAGTTGCTAAGGCACCTCTTTAAAAAAAAAAAAAAAATACAACTACTACTACTATTACTACTACTGCATAACATATGGGAAGAAAGAAGAAAAGTCAGTAGTGATGTCATAAATCGTCGTTTCAGGCATGCAAGTTTGCGTTACGTTAGTCAAATGTATGTTTTTGCTTCTGTTTACACTGTGTCCGTACGAAGAGTGCGCGCGACCGAGTACCTAATTCTTTTCGATACATTGGTCAAAAAATTTTCTTAAAATTTGTTAATTACACATTAACTACTTCAAGTAGCCCACAAGGGCTAATCCTGCGCTTCAGCCCCGTCCCCCCTCCGTCCCTAACAACCAGTCCCAGGACTCCCAGGCAACCATTGTTTGAGACCATCAAACTTGGGTCGCCTGGCCGGAGTGGCCGGGAATCGAACCCGGGACCTCCCGAGCATAGAGCTAGCGCTACAACCACTACACCATAGGAGGCCGGCAAGGGGAATTGAGGGGAAAGAAAAACAAGGAGTAAGCTCCAACGCATTCGCGTCGGAAAGCGGCTCTGGCGACGGTAGTTGCAAAAATCAAAACAATATCGAATTGCGATATATTACACGGATAAGATAGGGCTATGTCCTGTCGTAAGCGGCGACATAGAGTCGATGTCATTTCAATAATCGCCCCGATGGCCACGATAGTTGTTAAACGTTTACGGTTTCCTTGGTAACCTTTGTTTGCTATCAGCTGATATCGAGTAATATGCCTAGGAAGCTCCAACCACTGCATTCTTCCAAAAAACCGCGAAAACTTTAAAATTCAAAATTTCAAATTTTGAACGTAAAGTACATTTTTTCCATCACGAGATTAAAGCACAGACAAGTTTTGAATTATTGACTGTATCACCATGATTCCAAAAATACACTACACAACATAGCATTGGCTAACAATAAAACAATATGCAATAAAATAAAGTCATGACAAGGTACATAGTCGAAAATGGCGCCGATTCCCATCAACCAACGCGCGGTCTCTCCAATGTAACATGGTCCATTGATACTCCCCAGCTGGGACCGTCCGGAATAGCAGCTCTAGTGCAAGCACCAGAGCCGCTAATATATAGCACGACTAGTTGCAAAAATTAGGTTGGATATCTAAATTAATGTGAATGCTGATCATCTGAAAACGTTCACTCAGATATCTTGAGCAAAAAATTGCGTTTGTTTTTTTAAAAAGAGCTTCTATCATGATTTTACTATTTTTAACAAGAGTAATATTTTTGAACGATTTTATTCCCTGGAATTAAAGATCCTGGGGAAAGGGCATAAATATGATTCGTGAAGATAACTTTATGATAAAAGTAAACACGAAATATTGAATGAGAGATCAGCATCATAGCTCTTGAACTTTCGAAACGACATGAAAAAATGAGGTAGGTATTACAGTAGCACGGGGAACGGGGGTTCTGACAGAGTTTGGACCCCCCCCCCCCTCCCACGTAGAAATTTTGAATTATGAACTTCTCCCTTCCCATGAAAAATGTCTGGCTACTTCACCGGGTATGAATGAAAACTACGACAAAGGGACTAAAGTGAACGGTTAAAAAATCTCTGCAACGAAACTGCAGAATGTAGCTTATTTGTCCTTCATTTTGGTTACTGGTGCTACATTGATTAGCGACAAGGCACATGAGGACACGAAAAAAAGAGATGTCAGATGAGAGCGAGAAAGTTGCTTTGCAGTCGAAAAACTGCCAATTAGACGTCACGCATGACCAGATGACCTACCAACGTATTAAAGCCTCTAAGGAATAAGTGTCTCCTTTAATAATGAAAAAATTATAAAATTGAATCGATAAAAAGCCGCGAAAACAGTAGATGGCTCTAAAAATACTGCTGTAAACTTGACAAGTGAATGGTGAAGGTCTTCCTACCCACTCATGTTCAGGACAAAAATTCCCTCGGTTTCAAAAGCAAGTAACAACTGCCCTGACTTACTACTGAGAAATGGGACTGCTCGAGAGCCAAAGCGTTTCCTATCAAGAAAAGATGCGAGGAAAACAGGATCAAGATTCAGAGAAAGTAAACATTTCTGTCACGGGAGGAAAAAGTTGGGTTTTTGTATTTTACATAAAACTCAGGGCGTTAATGGGCCAGGGCCATCTAGTAAATGCAAGTTGTAGGTTTCTGCAATCCAGAATAAACATCCCTCACCTACCCCACCGATACGGATAGCAATAAACCTTTTTTATAAAAATGTTTTTATCTCTGAATTCTAAGTTGTTTGAGTACACAAAGAGGGATGTTATATTGTATAACTACACCACTCCGATGTCAGCCAGGATCCAAACGCGCGAGCAGTTATGCATAATAGCAAGCTTTAGTAAATGCGTGAGCAATAAAAAAATACCGGTTCTAATCGGTGTAGAAGTAAATGAGGGGAAATACAAAAAATAATTACATGCATTTTCGAAAATTATTCAAAGATGCATCCAATAATATAAATATGCTCTATTTAAAGTGAGTCGGCTCTTGAGAATACTGCTAATTTCATATTTTTTACATCGTTAAAGTTTTCCGTGTTCAAGACTCCTAACGGTTCGATGGTTAGCTTTTGCGCATTCGTTATCCCGCCATTAAAAGTTCGATTACTCTCACTGACTGTTTCGTCTCTGCCCGCACACAGTGCGGCGATTTCGGCCAGACAATGAGAGCAACAACCGCCATCAAAAGTACAATTTTTAAGCACTTTTTACAAGATTATAATAAATAAAAATATGAGCAGTATTCGCAAAAGCTGATTCCGTTATGATGCATGAATACAAAAATACTCAGACGCCCAATACATCCTGTTTAATTTTGTTTTATTGTTATTATTTAATTATCTATTTATTAATATTGTTTTTTAGCGCTGACATTGATGGTTTCGAAAGCCTGCAAGACTCAGACGCCACAATCCTCAGGGAGAGTGTCTTGATGTGCCAGAAATGCGAAATCACTTTAGAAAAAAAGTACTATTCTAATCCAACTTATGTTAATGGTGTATGTCCTAGTGACATTTCGACGGTGAAAGTCGGCAATCACATAACTCGTTTGCGGTGTCTGAGAATCTCCGCCCCTACGTCATTTTCTTAAAGGAGAGCAAATTGACATTATTTCTTGAAGTTTTTGCAGAGTTTTCTTCGCATTGAGAAGAAAAATCATGACAGTTTTAAAGAATTGCCGTTGAGTAGTTTTCCATTTAAAAAATAAAGTATGACAGGAAGTCTGCGACGTCGCAAACCGAGTTATGTGATTGCTGACTTGCACCGTCGATTTGCTTACCTAAGTATATATGAGGACTTATATGTAACAATGGCGGGTGTGAAAAATGACCTTTTCGAAACACGTTCAAAAAACTGTTTTGGTATCGAGAACATTTTGAGAAAATACTTGAGATGTGATCTTCGAAATCTGCGCTTTATGCAAAAGCTAAATACATTAAATTTGTGTTTGAACAAAACAGTTTTTTAAGCGTGTTTCGAAATAGTTATATTTTACATCCGCCATTCTTACATATAAGACCTCATATATGATTAAAACGCTAAAACTGCGGCCCAAATACTGTCAGTAACAGGATGGTAGAATAGAGCTGGGTCCATACTATCCTACGGGGAAATCAAGGCAAATCAGCTGTAAAACCTTAAACACCTAATAATCCTTTTATCAGAGATTTTATTTATTGACATTTTAAGTCAATTTCAAAATTTCACTTTGATGTTATTATTCAACTATTACTTTTTGGACATGAAAAAATTTGAGCTTTCTTAACTGACCATATAAAGATATTAGAAAATAAATATTAATATATACATTCTCATAATACTTTGCTAAATATGTTAGTTAACTCTTTAGTATTCCTATAAATCTACCCCCGAGCTGATAACTCTCTGACCTACTTCTTGCACAGATACTCACTAAAGTTAATTTGGTGACTTTCGTGCTAGTTTTGGAAATGTTTGGCCTTGATTTCCCCGCGGAGTAGTATCTTATCCAATTACTCTCATTGGCTGTTTCGTCTCTGCCCGCACACAGTGCGGCGATTTCGGCCCGCCAATGAGAATAATACCTAAACTAAAATAATAAAAAAAAGACATAAACAAAACACGCATATCTAAAAACACGGCAGTTTGTATAATTTAAAACACATCACTACCTATTCAATAAGAGAACGCACGAAGCAGCATCAGAGACACACCTGGGGTCTCCCAAAAGGGTAGGTAAATGCAGTGGCAAAGTGTGAATTATCGACTATCAATATTCTCCCATTTGAATCTATGGTTGAGAATAGATTATTGAGATGTTCGAAACCCTCTTAATCGATCCTTTTCCATAGGTTTAAATAGCATATCAATCGATGTATCACAATGAACGACAAGCTAGTCGCCACTGCAGGGTGAATGGTGCGGCTGATGTAGATGCCTCACCCTCTAACTCTAAAACTTAATCCCTATTGTAAACTGACAAGCGAGGTTTTTGAAATACCGATGTGCAGAGGTCTGGATAGAAGAAAAAAAGTTCGATGTGTTAGCAACGTTGGTGATGATGAATTTCTCAACAAAAATCATGAATTCGCATGCACTTAACTTAAACAAAGTATTTACAAAATTTAGCAGCAGACAAACATTACCTTACAGTAGTTCGCTAATGCTTTACAGGTAATATCACATAACTGCAGATATGAGCCGACCAACCGGGATTAATTTTAAAAAAAAAAAAAAAAGTCGTTTAGGGTTAGCTCATTAATGTATAATTTGAAGCGATGGTGTCAGATTTTTTCCCCGTGAAAAAATAAGCCATCTCCAATTTTTAGTCTTAAATGTTTGGTTGCAAACTGCCTCTATCTCAGAGAATTCAAGGTGGCAGAATACGCCTTTTGAAGGTATGAATCAAAGCACTAGGCGACGTGCTGTCTCTTCAAAATTTTACGGGAGAAAATAGATCACTCCATGAGAAGTTCGGAAATCAAACCTTAAACTACATAAATAAAGCAATTAAATTGGTAGAATGGCGAGAATAAAAATTACGTATTTCTTAAAAACTAATTTTCATTTTATCTATGTTAGAAGTACTTGTTATATTTTTGTTCAAGAGTTGATATTCGAACATCCCGTTGTGTGAATAATTTCTTACGTACGATTTTGAAGAGGGTATTCTCCTTTGATTCACATTAAATTGTTAGTAACGGGAAATATGAAAATACTTTCTCGGCATAACTGAACGACGGAGATATACGCACGGTCTTTCGGCTCATTAATGCAAACTTAATTGCAAACCGATAAATCTGAAACGTATGACATTGAGTCTATTTTTCTCATTTGTTTGTTTTTTTTTCTTTGTTTTTTTTCGGTTTTTCTTTGTTTTTTTGTTTTTTTGTTTTTTTTGTTTTTTTTTGTTTTTTTTGTTTTTTTTGTTTTTTTTTTGTTTTTTTTGTTTTTTTTGTTTTTTTGTTTTTTGTTTTTTTTTTGTTTTTTGTTGTTTTTTGTTTTTTTTTGTTGTTTTTTGTTTTTTTTTGTTTTTCTGTTTTTTTTGTTTTTTTTTGGTTTTTTTTTGTTTTTTTGTTTTTTTTGTTTTTTTTTTGTTTTTTTTTGGTTTTTTTTGTTTTTTTGTTTTTTTTTGTTTTTTTTGTTTTTTTTTGTTTTTTTTTGTTTTTTTTTGTTTTTTTTGTTTTTTGGTTTTGTTTTTTCCCCCTTATTTTTATTTTTATTTCTTACGCGTTTCTTTCATTCATTCTGCATTTTTGTCTATTTCTTTTTAGCCACTTTGTACACAATAAGCATACAATTACAAATGATAAAATTCTAAAACAAAACTTCCGCATCGTAAAATAGACTCGAAAGTAATTCGACGTTTTAACTTGCCAGTGCGGCATCAGCGAATAACTTTCGTGCAAATATACGATACGGAAGCTTTTAACAATGATTTTCCCTCAAAGATCTTGCGCAAAAAGAATAATTGGTTGAAGGAATTTGCTCCGGCAAATTTACTTCACTTATCGGATTCCATGCCGTGTTCATCCGCACCACTACCCATCCAAATCTTCTGTAGTGGCCATCTTCTTCTCCTTCTCCCATCTTGAGTGTATTACTTGGGAATTTTTCTTGATCCATCGTTGACAATTGCTGGAGAAAAGTCACAGTCTCGATTGTGAATAGCTAGCGCATTTGAGTATAGGTGCTTCTGATAGAAAGAAGTTTTTACGGGCTCCATAAGTCCAAAAGCTCTCCACTCCAGCCGTCGAATCCATCGACGACTTCCTAGGTTTCCTTTCTTAGCGGGGCATTCAGCCCGCTCACCGAATCGGTGGCTCTGTAGGAAATATTTTGCAAATGAGACGCCCATGATGACATGTTGTACACGGCAAAGAACGCCGGCCGGGACGAATAAAATGTTCATGGACGTTGACAATTGAAATGGTAGGTGCGCATTCTCTTCAGGCGTCTAAATCGTGGGGCCACTAAACTTTTCGATCGAATTCAGCGAGCTTATGGTATTTGTCAGCAATATTAGGGCATTCCCCATGAATTCAGTTAAACGTGCTGTGTTAATTTGATCAGCGGTCGATGCGTCACCGTCGTGCCAAGTCTGCGAATAGTCCCGAACTTAAAAGCTCAACAAAAGTTGAACGAAGCATCGAAACACAATTTAAATGTGCGCCGTTTTTCAACTCAAGTCAGCAGTACGAGTGGGCCAAATTTCATCCGATTCGACGAGGTCAGGTCAAAAGCTGCCAATTTTAGGTCTGATTTGACATGGAATGACCCTGTATGCTGGGTTAAAAAAAATGTTAAAAGGGTTCTTTGCGGTCGGCTTGCTTGTTCCATGAGAGGCCGCAAGAATTGGATTTCTTGTTAAAAACAGAAGGAGGCCACAATTCTAAACCAGCTTGCCTGTTGACAGGGAGAGGCTGCTTCAATTAAGGGACCAGCATGCCTGCCAACGGGTAAGACCGGCTTGGTGCACAAAGCCCACAAGTTTTTCCGTGTCAGTGGGTGCATTCTTCTGAGTGATGAAATAGTAGCATCGATGAAACTCTGACGTCAAGGAAATCTGTGACGAAAGTCAGCGAGCTTATACGCAATTCCAGGAGAATTCCAAACCAGCTTGCCTGTTAACAGGGAGAGGCTGCTTCAATTAAGGGACCAGCATGCCTGCCAACGGGGAAGACCGGCTTGGTGCACAAAGCCCACAAGTTTTTCCGTGTTAGTGGGTGCATTCTTCTGAATGATGAAATTGTGGCATCGATGAAACTGTGGCGTCAAGGAAGTTTGTGACGAAAGTCAGCGAGCTGATATGCAATTCCATGCAGAATTGATTTGATGATAGTTCGTGCGTCACTTAGTCGTTGCTACAGCTTAGACGGCTAAAACATCAGGCCTAGAATTCTGTAGACTAAAATTGCTGGAACAGTTATATTTTTCAGGGCGCAGAGTTGAAAAATGCAAAATTGCCATCCTTAAATTGACGGACGCAGGGTAGCGATCCGACCGTGAGTACTCCAAGATTTTTTTCACGGACGTTGTTTCTATCGCCGGGAGAGCGAAAAAAGAACATGAGATTTGCAATCTTCCAATTCTTGATTGCGACTTCAGCATAAACGGGCATCGAGAACGAAATCTCTATGCGTCGCAGGTGGCTCAGCGAATGAGTGGCTCAGTGAGATAACAACTGACGGAGGCGTTGTCTCCAGACTTAAAGGGTGCTTCAAAAAATGCACGCTCAACAAGCAGGAACATCTGAAGATGAAGTCCAGGACCCATCTCATTCCGGGATCAACGAAGTTAAGTCAGCATGGACCGTTCGGAGCGCCTGCAACATCGTATGAATACTTCAAGCATTGCATCGTCGAACGCGAAGATGCGCCAATTGCTCACATGGCGCTTACCATCGATTGAAGCCGCGATGTTTCCGGCAATGTTTTTGTTTCAATGTTTCAATGTTTTCTTCCGGCTCGTGAATTTTTCAATGTTTCAATGTTTTCTTCCGGCTCGTGAATTTTTCATTGCCTCGATGATTTTCAATTTAGTCAACTGGAGATCAGAATATATCTTTGTAATTTTTATAAAAATTGAATTTTGCATAAAACTTATTTCGTGAGTGAGTGGACGAGTCTGATCTTATGACCATTATTTGGACGTAGTTCTACCAAACAGACCTATGTGGAAGTGAGAAATATGGGGTGTGCTCGTTAGTTCTCTTGCGTAAGAGTTAATGAGAATAATAAAGCGCCAGTGACGTCAGCGGTGACGACGGGTATCCTCACGAAGGCGGGAACGTTCTTTAACTCATGAGCCCTGTCCACAAGGCTCTCTTGCCATGCCCGCGGCTCATGACTCCCGCGTTCAGTTGGCACATAGGTCTGTTTGATAGAATGCAATATCCCGCTTTTCCAATTCTTCAAAAGGAACCACGCCCACTTTTACATTGCTTCTTATGCAGATTTCTGGAGCATACCCCATATTTCTCACCGCCACATAGGTCTGTTTGGTAGAAATACGTCCATTTCTTCTTAGAGTTTGAACACATTAAATATCTTCTTAGGGATACATTCATTGAACAAATTGAATCCAGTTGCCTTATATGAAAAAAAACTTTCATTGACCAAATTGAATTCAGTTGCCTTATTTGAATACACATTCAACGAGTTGTTTGAAGGAAATCCTGTTGAAACTCCCGTGAGCATACGTCAAGAGATGGGAAAAGGGCTGGAAACGTTGCGACGATAGGGATGCTTGGCATGGAATCCACGGAGCGAGAAGAAACGACACTTGTTTATACACAATTTACATCACTGCCATAGCAAGGAAAATAGCCGCATGACCATCCAAATGTTACCACACCTCCTCCTCTTAAACATTCATTTTCAGGGAAAGTTGTTAATATTCTTCGTTGAATTTTTCAGAAATAGTTAATTAAGTTGCGAATGAAATTCCCTGAGGAAATCAAGTTCCCTTGAAAATTGGTATTTTATCGGAGGGACTTTTCGGCAACGTTCGAAGGCTCATACGGCGTTATTCTTTAGCAAGGCAGAACAATGAAGCTGCAGACAGCCCCTGCAGGCAATAGGCATTTATACACTTCAAGGCCAGAAGTACACGAGAATTGAATTTAATATTGGAAACAGGAACGAGGTACCATTTCTGGCTTATTTCAAAGACAACATACGTGCCTTTAGTTTCCTGAACTCCGTTCCCTTCCTAAATTAATTTTAGTAATTTTTCAATCTCGTAGAAAAATGTCGAGTTTTGTTCGAGATAAAACCCTCTAGTTGTCTTAAAAACGATCAAAATCGCTTTCTGTATTGTTGGTCAAAGGGAATCTTTGATGTGTGACTTACGTTACTTTACTTACTTTTCTTTTCTTATTTCTGTCATAAAAATGTAAAGTTTTAGAAAGAGCAGGAAAAACAAATTTTCTTTCTGGGAAAAGAACATTTCTTTTTTAAATAATACAGGAAGCAATATATTGATCATTATTGGACTAAGTAATCCCATTTCCCTGGCTAAGTTTGAACTCGAAACATTTCTCGCATAAATTACGTCTAAAACATGATCAAATTTTAATTTAGGTACGCGCTGTGCTATGTTGCGACCAGTTTTGACCAAAATTCCAGAAAATCTTAATTCATACTTAAGTATTTTCTATCAAAAGAAAAATAAAAAAAATGTAGCTAGGTATTTGATTTAAAGAAAAAAGTTTTTATCAAAAGCTGGAGTAAATAACCCTCTCACACTGCGGATTGGGAAAATTAATTGGATCGCATTTGGCAAGAAGGAACCAGCGCGGTTACAGTGTTTTCAAAATCGTGCAACTTCTTCTTTACTTTTGAAAAGACTTAATACATGTAGAGTTTTAAAAATTTCACAATTATTTTCATATAAAATGTACCAGTTTATCGCAGGAAGCAAAATCTATTTGCTATTCTGGGACATTTTGTAAATAAATATGAAGAGGCAACACTTTAACAGCACTGTAGTCGCACTGGTTCCTTTTTGCTGAATGCAATCCAATTTACAATTGGACGCACAGTTTCCAATATTTCATGAATAAGCGAACAACTGAACGTGCAACATGTGTCACACAATGTACAACATTAACGTATTTTTATTTCAAAGAGTGGAAATGAACTTTCTAGAAGTTTTCGTCGCTGATTCAATTAAAATCATTCATAAACATTACACAATGCACACATATTTTAAAACACATTCAGTTTCAGTAATGCCCCTTGTCGAGAGAAATTTATCATCACCATAAGAAACATGTTTGGCAGTTTCCATTTGCATTACTTGCCTGCCATCTACTCTTCCTTCTCCTCGATATTTTAACAACCTCGTTTGAATACAAGTACAAAAAACCTAATTACAGCTGATGTTTGCATAATTCGCAAAGTGCAAACTTAACGAGGAAAATTAGGCGTCTAAGTCACCGCAGGCTTGCCATGTCGGAATAAAACGCAAGACTTAAAACAATTAAGAGGCTGCTCATCCTCAATGTCAGTTACCTACGTTATGATTACCAACAACGGTAATGCAACACAATTATATGATTAGAATTATTTTCTTTCAGCTTGAGCTGAAGAATCTTAGACAGCGAGGTGTCAATTTACTAAAAGAGTCGCTAGCACCGAGAGGATCCTGACAAACATTAGAGTTTCTATACATGGGCGGAGGTGGGAAAAATTTCTTAAGGGGGGGGGGGAAGGACACCTTGTCAAGGGAAGTCAAGTGAACATAAAGAAAACACCCAGTCAAGGGAGATGGAGATTGGTGCAGAGGCGGATCCAGCAATTTGGCAACACCGGATTTCCTCCATTTAAACCTATGCTAAATAATCGATTCTTGAGGGAGCACCTGACCCCTCCAAGAATCGATACTTTTCCATAGGTTTAAATGGAGAAAAGACAATGTTATACCAATTTTCTGGATCCGCCAATGGATTGATGGGACTCTCTGCAGTTTTAAAGAGGAGCTCAGGGGATTTCTCGAGCCTTAGAGGAGATCTAGGGGGCCTCCCCGCGAGATTTTGAAAAATTAAGTACTCTCAGGAACAATTTTGAACTGTTCTTACAGTCAAATTAAACTACACCCTATCCAAGAAAGTTCCGGCCATGCTTTTGTGCTTACTAAAAAACAGAAACGCCTTCCGAATTGAGAACTAGGAGGACTGGGAGGGTGAATTTTTTGGTTTCAGAATTCTCAGATTCGAAAGTCTAGAAAACTAACGATATTAACGAAAAAAACGCAATAACCCACCCTCTGCCAAATCGACGGGGATTTATGTTTGCTAGGATTCCTAGGCTTAAAAGCCATATTCAAAATTAAGGTTGTCTTTCTTTGAGGAACTTGATCCATAAAGTTTACTAAAAATTAAGTTCAAACTTTATGCTAAACTGAGCGAGTTCTAAACACGAGAAACTTGGCAAATTGTCCAGTTTCATGATGCGATTTTGTACAACTAAGTTTGAGATGAAAGTCCTGCCTCACATTGAATCATTGACAGTACAAAAGCGTCAACACCGATGACACGAAATTTCTTAAAGGAATGAGCTAGAAAACTTTGAGCGTATGAAGACCCGTGACCAAAATTTAAAGGCAGCTGAAACCGAAGGCGGCTGGCAATTCGAACCACCAAGGAACCAAAGGAATGACCATTTTTCACCAAGGAATGTCCCTGTCGATAATAAAAAGATTAGAGGGGGAAAATTCTGCTTTTCCTAAATTTGTAACTCAAGTTTTCTTGATATAAGGATGCGCTAAGCCATTTTACCAATATTTCCATCCCAAATCATGAATTGGGCTTAAGGCAATAAAACGGCGGTTGATCGAAATCGGAACCATCCAAACCTTCAAATGGACGTATTTCTGTCAGAAGGCACTATGTGCATCAAGACATGAGCCCCGAGACAAGGGGTAGGGGAGGGGAGGGGTTTCAAAATGCCGGAGAAGTGCGTTACGTCTTATGAACGCTCCCTGTGCTACAACTCAAGATCATCGGCGAAAGTTTCAAGTGAGCTATGATCTCTCAAATCAATTTAATTTTTTTTTTTTTTTTTTTTTTTTTTTTTTTTAAGAAAAAAAGAAGGGAGGAATTCTGCATTAAGTAAAGTTGGAAATATGTTACCTACATGAGCTACAAACTTGATTTTAACTATAAGTTCATGTAAATTATCCTATCGCGCTATTAAATTAGCGAAAATTAAAGTGACAAAATCAATCTCATCTATAGGTATATATTGATCCAAACTAGCAGGTACCCGTGTTCAGGAAATGCGTAGTGCTAAGAGACTCTTCAGAGGACAGTATTAGAAGCAAAAAAATATGATATGAAAGTCTAACAAGGTCGTCATTGGTTAAGGTCCAGAAAAATGGGGAACCCAAGATCACCGGCGAAAGTTTCGAGTGAGCTATGATCTCTCAAATCAATTTAAACTGATTAATTAAGTTAATTTTCTCTTGTAAAAAAAGGAAGGAATTCTGTATTAAATTTGGAAACATGTTACCTACATGAACTACTAACTTGATTTTAACTAAAAGTTCATGTAAATTATTCGATCGCGCTATTAAATTAGAGCAAAAATTAAAGTGACAAAATCAATCCCATCTATAGGCTATAGGTATATTGATACAAACTAGCAGGCACCCATGTTCAGGAAATGCGTAGTGCTAAGAGACTCTTCAGTGGACAGTATAAGAAGCAAAAACATATGGTCTGAAAGTCTAACAAGGTCGTCATTGGTTAAGGTCCAGAAAAATAAGGAACCCAATAAATTGTCCTTAACTGGAATCTATGATAATGACTCCATTAAAGAGGGTCGAAGACGGCTCAAAAGATTGAACAAACTTACAAATTCTCGTAGAATAAAAAAATAATCATGATGATCCGTAAAAGCGACACTTCAGTGACCTCATTCATTCTCGACGAATTGTTACATAAGTATCCCGAGAGTATGCGGTTTGAAAGATGGGTGGTCTATTTCTAGTAGTGAATTTATTCTGGCCATTCTTAATGTGATTATGGCTACTGTTAAAATAATGTTGTTTATTCCCGATGCTACTATAATTGATTTAAACCGAATTATCAAATAAATACCTGCTGTAAAACGTAAAACGCGCGTAAAACTACCGTGCGTGTAAAACTATGACATTCATTTTCAGTCGTAGTAGTAGTAGTAGTAGTAATAGTAGTAGTAGTAGCAAAAATATTGAACGTAATTATGTAAAAATTAATCTCTGAATAAAGAGACAAATTCAACAGAAGGTTTTAAAAAAATATTATTTCAAGGGCTGCATCCGACTTAGGACGCATTTGAACCGATTATTAGGCGCCAATCTCTAATTTAGTGGTAGAAGGAGTTGTTACTTCTTTGTTTTCTCCGATAAAATCGATCATGTCCGATTTCAAAATAGCCTTCTAAAGGAACATACATGTTTTTGGAATTCGAAGATTGTCAAAAAAGCAAATAAAATGGTGTTTCTTGTTTTTCTTGCAGTCGCAATTTTACTTAGCGCTTACTTGATTTGAAAAATAATCGGTTCACTTGCCTCCCACGTTCGAAAGTAGAAAATACGAGAAGCTAAAAACCTGAGTCTACCGCGTGACGCAAGTGAATTTTCCCATTCGGGGCGCAAATGAGTCAGTCGCTTTTTTCTTTAGGACACAGGTGAGACATTTTACTCAAGTCGGATGCAGAGTTTTTATGAAAGTAAAGCCCTGGATAGACGATCAAATTCCGAACCAATTCCGATCAAAGTAGACATGCTGATAACTGGTGGTCACCACTACCATCAAATTTTGACGGGCCGCACTTTTTCGTTCAAAGTAAGATCATAACGGAGTGCCACCATTCATCATTTCCTGCCACAGGAAACATTTCTGCCAATTTTTCATTTTAAAATGAAGCAAATTAATGAGTTTAAGACTGATGACTCCTAGGGACGGATTTCCCACAAGGCAGACCTAGCAGCTGCCTAGAGGCGCAAAGTTTTGAGAAGCGCAACATTTTGAGACACGTGCATACTTTTTAAAGGGTTCTAGAATTAAAATAGGTAAAACAATTTTTAGGGGGAGGCGCGCGAAAAGAATATCTGTGAACCTGTCCTTGTCTACTGATACGGTTCGTAAAACCCGCGCCCCCTCTTCATTAGTGAGTAAAATTTTCTTTTTACTGTTTCTCAAATTTGTCTCGCATTTGTTCAATTTTGCTTTGTTACAATTCCCTATACCTTTTGAAAAATATAGGAGCCCAAGAGGCTTTTGAGCCTTCAAATAACCGAAAAGCAGCTTAAAATTGCGTTAACCCTTTTGAAAAATATAGTAGCACAAGAGGCTTTTGAGCCTTCAAATAACCGAAAAGTAGCTTAAAATTGCATTAACCAAATGCCCGATTTTAAAATTTTTCCGGGGGAGCACCCCCGGACTTCCCTTTTGGCTAGCGGGAACTCTCTCAGACCCCTCACGAGGTCGTCCATTCTGCGAGGGGCACGACTGTTAAGATTTGCCTAGGAGCGCTAAAAAGGTAAATCCGTCCCTGAATTGACTCCCGACACTTTGATGCTACTTTGATCGGAATTGGTTCTGGAATTTGATTGGCTATCCAGGGCTTGAAGGTGCCTCAATAAAGGGTGAGAGGTGCATTCGGCCCCAGAAAAGTTCCGTTCGACCTGAATTCCGTTCCGGCTCCCCCGGAACGGAACCCGGGCCTTTTCGCCGCGACGTGAAAATCACTGCAATGACGCCCAACCCAACGGCCGCAGGCCAGCAACGGCGGGAGTTCGAACCGCAGACTTTGCCACTCGACGGCAGGTGTACCGAGGGTGGATGGTGCATAAACGAAAACGGCCTCCCAGGTTACCATCATGAAGAGCACTCGTCGCATCAACAGGTTACGATCGCTCTCCCGTCAAAATGAAGTCATCGCTGACCACAAAATGATGGGAGTTTCTGATCGTAACCTGATGGTGCAACAAGAGCCAGGCGAGGCCTCGCAGTTTGTCAAACCCTCAGATGGACAGTAGATCGAACGAAGTCTCGAAAGCTTTTCCCGGGGAAAAAGCGATCGACAAATCGTTCGACCAACCGCCTACCCGACGGTCCGGCAAACCGTACGCACTCACCGTTTGTCAAACCCTCAGATGGACAGTAGGTCGAGCGATCTCTCGAAAGCTTTTTCCGGGGAAAAAGCGATCGACAGATCGTCCGACCAACTGCCTACCCGACGGCGTTTGTCAAACCCTCAGATGGACAGTAGGTCGAGCGATCTCTCGAAAGCTTTTTCCGGGGAAAAAGCGATCGACAGATCGTCCGACCAACTGCCTACCCGACGGTTCGGCAAACCACATGCACTCACCGTTTGTCAAACCCTAAGATGGACAGTAGATCGAACGAACTCTCGAAAGCTTTTTCCGGGGAAAAAGCGATCGACAGATCGTTCGACCAACCGCCTACCCGACGGTCCGGCAAACCGCATGCACTCACCGTTTGTCAAACCCTCAGATGGACAGTAGATCGAACGAACTCTCGAAAGCTTTTTCCGGGGAAAAAGCGATCGACAGATCGTTCGACCAACCGCCTACCCGACGGTCCGGCAAACCACGCGAACTCACCCTCAGTTCCGGTTCCCCACTCCCCTTCCGAGACAATGTCCACGCGGGAGGGGCAACATTCACCCACTCAAGATCACAAAGAAAATTTGAGATTGAATGGAAAATACAAAACAAAATACAAAGGAGTTTCTGCAAGTGTCAGGGACTCGCGTTTAAAGTACTTCGACTTCCACATTTGTGAAATTCCGTGAGAAACACGATGGTGCCACTTGTTTTCTCTAAAATCGATTATCAAGCTTGAAAAAGCTCTTGAAGTTGAGGCCGTAACGGAGGGGATATCCCACGCTGTTCTGATATTCTACATGTATATCCAGTCTTTTCCATGCAATAATAGGGAGCAAGTGCATTAGCAGGATTGCCGTGGTTCCAACTTTGGAGTCCCGAACAAAGTGGCAACCCTGGTAATGTATTTGATTCCTAGCTTTGCATGGAGAGGACTGGATATACAGGTGGACTTTTAGAGCAGCGTAAGATATTCCCTCCTTTAGGGTCTCAACTTTGAGAGCTATTTTCGAGCTTGAGAATTGTTTTCAGAGAAATTTAGTGGCACCATTGTGTTTCTCGCCAAATTTGAAGCATGAATAAGTACTTAAATCGCAAATCCCTGCCACTTGCAAGAACTCCATTAGATAAATTAGGTAATCTAAAGCTAAACTTTTTTTAAAAATGGTTACACTAAAGATAAGATAAGAAAAGACAAGACCAGAAAAGGGAAGAAACAAGCCAAGAAAGATTTAATTTTGTCAGATGCCAATTGCAAATTGTGGGGAAAATGAATAAGGAAGGTAAAGAATGACAAATCTTATTCGAAGTATTAAAACATATGGGGTTCTAATCTACCTGTAAGGAGAAGTTAGTTAAAATAATTTAATGCGAAAAGAAGGTGGATAAGGGAGAGAAGAAAGATGTGCGAGCGTTATTCAGTTTCTACGGGAAAGAGAGAGGGGGGGGGGGCTAACATTTTAAAGTGTTGAAAATCCGAACAGTATCATTCCTTGAT
>NW_017547342.1:661314-680526 GCF_001854935.1 Bemisia tabaci
GGGGGGGGGGGGGGGGCTGCTTTTCTGGGAGCCTGAGTTTTGTTCAGCGCATAGAGAAATTTAGGAGAGTCTGCTCCGGAAAATCTTGGAATTTTGGATATCTCCGAGACACATTTTGAGTCTCATACCAAAGGCCGGTACTTAAGAAAAATTAAGGTAAGGTTCTTGTGACTTTGGATGCTCGCTCTCCCCCCCCCTTCCCCTTTCATCTATTCTTTCTCTCTCTTCAATTTTAACTGATGGGCCTAGTCAAAGAAAGAGGGCACTCAAATAGTAAGCTTTAAAAAAAAATTTATTAAAAACCTAAGATTAAACTCTACCAATGATCATAGGAACCATCTCAAAATTGTTCGTGTCTTGGCATGCGATTACATGAGAAAATATATACTTAGGTGAGAACATTTGTACTGATTATAAAGCTACTTTCAGCTATGCAGATTATCTGAAGGGACTATGCACGGTATTAAATTAATTACAGGTAGCTAGAAAATCTACTTTGGAACTTTCCAGATTGTTCAACTCAAATACTAAAATATTGATTCCTCAGTAATTGCGAAGTCAGCATGTGCAAGACATTACTGCAGGCGTAGAAAAATGTGATAGCAACAATTGCCAATGGATTATAGAAGTACCTAGCTAAGGAAAATAACAATATATTCACTCATGTCCATACTTGCTCTTAGATTTTGCGGGAGGATGGTTAAGAACTATCAAAATGAGGCACAATAAACGTTAAGAAAGACAGAACGGAAATGATTAGGCGAAGGAAGACGAGAAAAGGGTGAGTAAAATACCTATGGGAGGTTACACACAATTTTGCAATTATGACACCAAATCTGAGCAGAATCAAAGTAAGTTATGTGCTAATAATTCTGACCTGAATGCAGACCAACGCCAAGAGATACACGCATCAAAGGAAGCTATGACCAGGTATCAAACTCCCTCAAATAGTAAGGAACACTAGATCAAATTAATTGCGGTAGGTAGATTGAGAAACAGACGCAGACACACGTCAAACGCGAAGCCGATTTTGTGTCTAGGAAATACAACAACGCACACACAGAAATACGCACGCACACGAAGAACGAACATCACTCCCGAATCCTTGAGGAACAGGCCACTGAACAGCGAAGAAAATCCCGCGCGAATAAGTTATAAGTTCATTGAAAAACGAAGAAGTTCACATGGGCACACTTAAAACGACGAAAATCGATGAAAATTTTGGAAATATCAAGTATCAATTATCCGAGATCAGTTCACTCAAACGCCGGGCACGAGTTTCCATAACGAGGGATAAAAAGACTCTCAATGGCGGCCATCCTTAAATTCAATGACAAATTAAGATACACGATCATTTTCAAATAAATTGCTGAAGAGTTTTCGCGAAACGCGCGAGACACCGAACCACGCACGGCAAAATAAATTCCGAAAACGACGAGATTGATGGACATTTCGAGAATCAGTTGCCTTCATTCAATTCACTCAGGCACCGGGCATAAGTTACTAACTTTCGAACAAATGAAGGATTCAATTCAAACGACGGATAGTACGTCACACTATCGTTACCACAAACACCAAGGAGTTTTCGCGAAACGAACAAGTTGAGAATGTTGCGAGACACGTTGTGAGAGTTCAAAAGTCTAGAATCCTTTTAGGCACAAGTTGATGAATTTCGAGAAAATGGAGCACTCAATTCAAGCGACGAATTATTCCACACGATCGTTTCCACACACACCGAGGAGTTTTCGCGAAACAAACGAGGTAAGAATGTAACGAGATAAGTACGTTGTAAGAGTTCAAAAGTCTTAAAACCTTTAATGAAAGGAAAATGATTTGCAGCCATGAGGGCTTCACTCCGACCGGGCGCGTGACACGGCAACCGACTCGAGTGACCACCGACCGAAAAGTGCGGCTGCGGAACACGGAAGCGTGATGAATCTGCATGTGAGCATGTGACATGATCGGGATGGAGTGGGGAGCGCGGAGTTGGCTTCTCCCAATCAACACGGATTTTGATTGGCTCGCGCGAGGGTGTCTACGACAGACTGTATCCTGACACCTGCGTTGGCGTCGGAGTGCCGCCTCGCACCGACTCGCGGTTTTCTTTCCCTTTGAGAACCGATTATCGGCGTGTGCCGCCCGAAATTCAGACAGAGGGACGTCTGGACGTCTGCGTCTGTCTCTGTCACCCTGTCTCCAGACCCCCCAGAGACCGCAAAAACCTTGTTCACATTCACTTTTCGTTTTCACTACACGCCGCGCCGCGCTGCCCGATTATGTAAGCAAAAGCATGCTACATCCGGTGGTCGAAACGTCAAAACCTCATAATCTGATCCGCTCACTTGGAATTTGAATGCAGATTTTCTGCTAGAAGTTATCTTCGGAAGTTATATGCTCTATTTTGCCACAACAAAACATGCACGTCGATGGCTGTCCATAATCAAAGAAATACAGAACTTCATTACTTACCACATTTTAAAATGTCCTATAGTTTTATAAAAACGAAGTAAAAATGCCTCTGGTTTTTCTTTGAGCGTTTCGATGCGTGGTAAAAATGCGCAATAAATTACACAACAACCAATGGCTGGTTTTCTCATAGTAAATAAAATATGAGCGGAGCATTGTAACGTTGCAATCAGAGATAAGTATGCATTGTTTTTTATCGTTAGTTTTTTGTTTTTTTTTTACTTCAGCCAACGGTATATTTTGACTGCATATTGCGATTAGAAAGTTACGGGGAGGGGGGGAGGGGGCTCCGGAAAAAAGATGCTTGAGTAAAATCGGGGAGCTGGAGCTTGTCAATTGGACTGCATTTTGCAATTTGGAACTATAAATTCTGGCTCTTCTGGAAAAACACTTATAATGTGCAAAAGGAAACTAATGGCACATGCGTTGTTTTTAAACCGGGCTAGAATTTATAGTTTCCAAATTGCAAACCCCCCCCCCTCCCGCGGTGAGTCTGAGTGGGCTTATTTTCTGCACCCACGCGCCGTCACTGCTCGACAACCTTTTTATCCTCCTTGATTTACAAGTCTCGTGTTTTAAGTGTTATCGATGTCCCGTTAACTAACGAAAAATTATTTATAAATAAAAAGAAATTCTCTTTTGACCAAATACGGTTCTTCGCCTGCACTAATATAAATTTTACCCCTTAGCCATGACCAACTGCATGAGCTGCCTTTTTAGAACATCTGGTCTCCTTTTGAGTACTTCCGTCATAGTTTATAATTTGAAGTGTACTGCCGTGCTAAGGAAGAACGCCGTATGAACATTCGAGAGTTGCCAAATTTCCTTCAATAAATTGTTCATTTTTGAGGGAAGTTATGAATATTTTCTCTTGAAATTTTCAGGAACTTTAGATTCAATTTTGAACAAAATGATTTGAAAAATTGAAAGAAAAATATTTACAAATTATCCCGAAAATTCGTGATTTACCAACGGAAATTTGGCAACGCCTGGAGGTTCATACGGCGTTCTTCCATAGCACGGCAGTGTAGGCCGAGTTGGTGGTCCGAGACCGCCAGGAAGCGGATGCGTGTAGTGTTGGGGCCGTATTTGAGTTTTCAAATTTCTTGAGCTTCATTACCGCGCACATTTTAAACTTCACCAATCCTGGGCTTTTCATGTGTTTCCGAGGTCATCCATACAACGAACACCCTGTATATCTAGGTGCGTTATTCAGAAATTCTGTCCAGAGCTAAATATTTGTATCGATTTTGAGTGTGCATTGTTAAGGTGATTCGATGGACGCCATATTTTGTGTCAGAACGGCATGCGATATATCGCATCAATTGGTTCCATTTTTTCAGCTACTCGTCATTTTTCTCCAATTTTGAGATCGCAATTCTGTTGTCAGCAGACTAAAGCACTCACTTACCAATTTTAACAAAGAAATTCAACGTAATAAAGGCGTGGTTTTTTTAGAGAGAAAACATCGCATTCGATACTGATATCGAAACTGCGCTCGAATGCGACAGTTTTCCTTTGAAAAAACCACGCCTTTATTACGTTGAATTTCATTGTTAAAATTGGTAAGGGAGTGCTTTAGTCTCCTGACAACAGAATTGCGATCTCAAAATTGGAGAAAAATGACGAGTAGCTGAAAAAATGGAACCAATTGATGCGATATATCGCATGCCGTTCTGACACAAAATATGGCGTCCATCGAATCACCTTAAGAGGAAATTCATGAATAAAGACCGTGACGCTTTCTTCGTCTTCCTTATGCCTGACGCTGAACATAACGACCGTTTTGTGTTGTCATAGGACGAAAATGAAAACGCCTTCATTTCCCTACGATGCAACACCACCTGCAATTATTCAGTCCTGAGCGGAGATACCTCTACTTGGGTGTTTTATCTTTCAATGGTGTCAAAACACCAAAAACATCCAAGTAGAAATGATTTATCCAAAAAATGAAATTTAACCTTTCAAGAGAGGAAAATAATATTAACTGGTTCACAGTTGGGATTATGTATGTACTATGAATGAAAAAGACGAATGAACTCATTTGGACAAAAAATATATAAACATATCACAAAAAATAAATTAACAGGATATATCACATAAATCGAGTTTCAATATTACTCTAATCAGGGCAAAGTCTTCCGAATAGAAATTATCTAAAAGTATATTCAGCCTTTGAAATCCAGACAAATTTCGCTGTATCATTTTCTCATATGGTATTCAATACCTGACGATAATTCGGAACTGATGAGACCGAAACTTCTTATCACTTTCACCTGCAACAAAAGAAAGGAGAATAATCTATCAAACTTTTGCAAAAAACTGTATTAAAGCCTGGAGGAGACCAAAAATAGCCAAAGATGATGGTTTTCTAACATAAAACAAATCATCAAGCATTTTTAACATGCTTAAAAATTCAATGCAATGCCAATCTCATATCTCATACCAATACAGTAAACCGAAATAAGATATTACTCTGTTATATCTTTTTAATAGTTTTAATAGTTTTATTGTATTATCTTAACATTGTTTGTATTACTTTGAAAGGAGATAGCATTGAATAATCAATGAATGAAAAAAAAAAAAGAAAAAAAAAAAACAGGTAGGTAATTTGAAAACTTTTAAGATGAAGGCGCCTCTCATGAAAGGCATGAACGATCTGAAAATTGTCTCTGACATTTACAAAATGACATGATGTATGTCATTTCGTAATTGTCAGAGCTGTCACCTGTTCTGCCGTGCCAAAGAAGAACGTCGTATGAGCCCTCAGATGTTGCCAAATTGTATTAGATAAAATACGGATTTTCAGGGAAAGTTGTGAATATTTCTCCTCCAGTTTTTCAAAGAATTTTATTCGTAATTAGATTTAAATTACCTAAATATTTTAGGATAAAATATTTATAATTCTCCCTAAAAATAAACATTTTTATCAGAGGAAATTATGTGACTCGAATGCTTATACGGCGCTTTTTCGTAGCACGGCAGTCGGCAGTGATGTTCTCTAGAATTTAAAAAATATGAAAACTGTATCGATGGCTAACGAAAAATACCGCCTATCTGCAAACTGACGATTTTGCAGGACGAAGAGAAAACTTCGCTATTTTTGTTATTTTAGGGATAGATTTGCAAATTCTTTCGTACATTTCGGCGTTATTGAAGCGCTCCCATACAGAATTGGAAAAAGACTGAAACCCAAGTAGCTTTTCTCAACGGAAAAGTCGCTAAATATTGCGATTTTATCGGCAATAAAATCGCCAGGATCATCAACATCTGAGCGATTATCCTCGATCTTACCGGGATAAAATCGCGCTTTTACCGCCCGACAATCTATCGCGATATTTTCGAAATAAAAATTGCGATTTGTTGCGATTTAATCGCCTTATATCGCGATTTTTAATGCGATAATATCATATTGCCACCGATATGATCCCGATAACCAACCGATAGAATCGCTATTTATCGCGATCACTGCTATACTTGGGAATCAGCTTTCCTATTTTTTACTGCTGAATGCGGCAAAGTTGCTAACTCATTTTCGCTAAAATTGTTAGTTCGGCGGTCTTGTTTGTTAGAGTACCTATATTGAGAGAGTATGGCCACTGGGCCCCATGGAGAGGCTTAGGACCCAAAAATGGCGGTGCTTTGTTTAGGTTTTTGAGGATGGGAGGGGGGTCATTGCCAACTTTTGACGGTTATCACCAACCGCACTTGCTGCCAACCTTACTACATCTACGATAATTTTTCTCAAAAATTGCACACGATTAGCCTTAAAAATATGTAAAGATGTCGCAATAGAGCATTTGGGTAAATTTCTCGTTACGATAAGCAAAGAAAACTACATTTTGAGTCATTTTGCATTACATTAATTTATGGCGTCCGCCATTTTTGGGTCGTAAGGGCTCCATTCAGCCTAAGATGGCTGAGCCAATCAGAGGTGGTAACCCCAGTGGTCATACTCTCTCAATATAGGTACTCTATTGTTTGTACCACTCGATTTGTTTGAGGAGTGATACATTTTTTAATGAAACAATTCACTTACCGCGATTGGTTCTTTGACGTCCTTCAGATTATTTCCAATATTTTTAGCCAGGGCAGCTTTGTCGTGATCAGCCATCGCTGCGTAGAACTCTCTGGCTTGAGAATAATTGTCTGCGTCACTTGTATCGTGCCTGGAAGAAAGTCAATAAATCAGCTACATCAGTAGGCTTTAAACAAAAACGAGGAGAAACAGCGTACATGCATGATCCCAAAAGTGGCGAGGCGATAATCGATAATTCCCAATTTTAAGATATGGTACAGAATCGAATAAGGTGTTCGGTGCAAACACCCTGTTTATCGATCATTTCCATAGGTTTGAATGGCAGTTCAATCGATATATCGCAAAGCACGCCACGTCACTGGCCCCAACGTGTCCCGACGCGGATAATTGGACGTATATCTGCCAAACGGAACTATGTGCATTAAGCCATGAGCACTGAGACCCATAAGAATATATTATGTATAACAGGGGGATCAACAGGGCTTACATCATCATGCACATAGTTCCGTTTGGCAGAAATACGCCCAATTGAGCGAACCGATACCCAGTTAAAACATTTGTTGAATTACTTCCATCAGTTTTCTTTATTTATATGTATTGGTTATTTGTAACACAATTATGGTGCCAGTGTCAAACGTAGAATTTTGATAACGGGAACTCCACAGATCTTAACTGCGGCTGAGGGTGACCAAATTGCATAAGCACGTACTCTGAAGGCGTTTTATCGCCCTGCTCCCACTTCATCTGATCACTGCACAGCTAAAGTTCGTTACTTTTAAAGCTCTCGTTTTTTATAGCATTATAATTAACAGAAAAGATTCGCATATAATTGTAAAAATCATGACCAAGAACATTTGAAATGGTTGACATTTTAAGGATGTAAACCGAGTACTCAAATTGAATTTTGTTTACGTGTGGCGTTTTCATTTTTTGTCCGTCAGTAAGGAAGGATTTTGTACCTAATTGACGAGAACGATTTGAAAAAAAAATCGTTCCATAGTAATTGCTTACCTCATAACGACGCCATCAATGGTGTAGTTCATGAAATCTTGCTCTATGTCCGGTCTATACGGACTAAAGGAGTTAGGATAGTAGTTGGGTTCTCCATCTTGATGGTAAATGAGCCCTGGTCCATCCCTTTGAAGATTAACGATGTGATTTGGTTTCAATGGACTGTTGACCGGTATTTGAATGAAATTCGGGCCGAGTCGATGGCGTTGAGTGTCCTTGTAAGAGAAAAGTCGAGCCTGAAATTTGAAGAATTTCAAAAGTTACTACTGACGTTTCCTCGTACACGTGTCGTAATTGAATATTTGCAGGTGTCTGAAATTTGGTGGATCTCGTGTTTACGAGGAAACCACTGAGTGAACTGAACCCGGAGGATACCCTTGGCTCATAAGTTGAACAATTATTGAAGTAGCTATGACGAATTGATCTAATTTGCTAAAATACATGTGTTTACATGAAGGATTCTGCCAGATAACGTCATTAAGCGATGAATTCTCTATCTTCTAAATTTGTTCATACTATATCCCAAACCAGAAAAAAAATTTAAAAATATACTGCCTAATTATCTTTTTGAGCATGCTCAGATGAAGTAATTAAAAATTTGCGTGTGAATTTTCCATTGCGGTACCTAATGTAAACAAGGCATAGCCTAGCTTGAAATTTACAATGTAAATACGCATTTTTCACATCCATCGGAGATGTATGCTTTGATACTGGTAGGTGTTCGATTTCCTAAAATTTGATTTACGGAAAGGGAGGTGGAATCCCCTTCTTTCTCTTTAAAGAAGAGCAACGAGTGAACACAGTTTATCAAATAAAACAACATTTATAGGGGCAAGAAATATTCAGTTCATTAGTTTTTCACTTGAAAGCTCACAAAAGTTTTAGTCATGCTATTACTTAAAAAAATTTAATTTTACCTGCAGCATCTTATCACGGCTCGGTTGAATGCCGGGAATAAGATTAGAGGGATCAAAAGCGAGCTGTTCTATTTCAGCAAAATAATTTTGTGCGTTTCGGTTCAAAACCATTCTTCCGACAGGAATGAGAGGGAAATCACTCTCTGGCCACATCTAGAAAAGAAAACAAAATTTATAACATCGGTGATCATGAACTGTCTTTAACATTTTTTTCACATTAGTATCCTCAAAATTAATCAGATACTCCCAAATCGTCCGAATGCTTTAAGAAATAATAATAATACAATCAACTCCATCACTTTCATAGGCACAAATAATGATAGTTAGAGGAAAACGGTATGCTCACAAAACATATTGTGTTTTTATGATGGAAACCTATATTTTCAAAGAAAATATTAAAAAACGTGTAAAAGTGACCAGATCCGATACTCGTTTGGCAGAACACCTTAATAATCGATTCTTTGCCATAGCTTCAAATGGGGAAATATTGATAGTCAATTATCACGCCTCGAAGGGCAACTGGGAGGAGGATGTTAACTGCTATTTGGACGTATCTCTGTCAAGCGGAACTACGTGCATTATGACCTGTTATGCATATATTCGTATGGGTCTCAGGGCTCATGTCTTAATGCATATAGTTCCGTTTGGAAGAAAGACGTCCATTTAAAGCGGGAAAATTTTCAGCTAATCTTTTAGGGAAAAGTCCGAGCGAGACTTCCTCACCTTGGTGACGTCGAGAACGTTGAATTTGACCCGATTGGCTCGGTCGAACGACATAACCTGCAAGTACATGGTCCACGATGGGTAGTCGTGGTTGTCGATGGCTTCATATAGATCTTTGATGGAGTAGTCCGGCTCGGTACCGGCTAACCGGGTGGCCTCTTCGGCGGTCAGATTCTTGATTCCTTGATCCGACTGAAACATCAAAGCAGATCAATTAATACCACCAAGGCAATCCGACTATCTTGTCAATGATTACGCAGTACCGCTACGCTCTCAAAAAGAGATTCACAAAAATAATGCTAATAACACAATAAAAAATTAAACGTTTTGAAGACAATTTTTACAAAAAACATGCGTGCGTGCCGGTCTTACGGAGCATTGGCGTGGCGTGAGTGATCGATTATCGATATTTCTCCATTTGAAGCTGTAGTAAAGAATCGATTATCAAGGTGTTCGCTGCGAACACCTTGATAATCGATCCTTTTCCATGGTTTTAAATGGCAGATCAATCGATACCTAGAAAAGCACGCCACGTACGCCACTGTAACGGAGTATCAAACGACTGCAATGCCGTCTTATCAAAATCTAGAAAAAATTCCCAATTCATTTTATAAAAAGTAGGGTTGATTAATTCTACTACTGGCTGAATATTTGGGCGTGATTTTACAACCTCTGCGAGCTGATTATTGAAACTGATAGACAATGCGATGGCCGAGAAGACAAAAGGAAAATGGGGCGATCCTATTGTTGGAAGCGGGTGGTTGAAATATGCAAAGGTGCTAACGGCAATCCACGAAAGAACCTTAATCCATCAACCCCCCCCCCTCCCCGTCCGTAGGAAACGCTCCGTTTCCCTTTTGTCTTCTTTGTCTATTACTTTGTCTATCAATTTCATCAATGAACCCGCTAGGCGCTAATGTCCAACCGTCCGGAGAATCACTTACAAACTTAATGGAAACAAATTGCTGAGGATAAACATAGAAATACGAAATAAAATTATACAATACGCACCAAGAAATGAAATTTACAGTAAGTAGGCTCATTGTGCTCATTCACCAACACAAACGTGTGCGATCCGAATCCGTTCATGTATCGGAAACCGTCTGGGGTCCCGGCATCAGAGAAAGTGATCAACATTTGGAACAGGGTCTCGTGTCTTTGCGAGACGAAATCCCAAGCCATGTTTGGATCCTGAAAAATAAGTTTCCTCGATTACATTGATATTGAAGCACCGAGTAGTGGTAGTGAACAGATATTTTTCGTGGTCAGGATAAATCGACGTTCAACGATTTTTCTCGGGGTTGAAATTTCAAATGAAGGAACTTCTTCAATAATCGACGAATAAGGAACATGTTTTGGAGGAAAATTGAGTAGTAATAACTTTATTCGATACTTATTTAACTTATTTATTCGATCTTGTTTTACTGTTTTTAAATAAGACATGCATTGTGATACCACAGTAATTAGGGAATTGCCGTGAAGATGGTTTTATAGTGCTGAGAATGGACTCACAGAACAGCAGAAATACGTTGTTGAGATTTGGCAACAGCTGACTCAGCTGTTGCCAAGTCTCGACATACGTCCTATTATCAACAGTGGTTGATGTGGGAAATCGAGCGCACCAGTCATAGATTTTCTAAACAGAAGCTGACAGTGAAATTCTCTTGCATTTACCTTTCTATGGGTGACAGGGTTTCTTTTTTGAGAGTGGATGAACGCCATGAACAGCATAGGATCCCGAACGAAGAAAATTGGAGTGTTGTTTCCGACCAAGTCCCAGTTGCCTTTTTCCGTGTAAAATCTCAATGAAAAACCGCGAGGATCTCTGAAAATAAATGAATTAAATAAAAATAATTTAAGAAAACATCATCCCGTTATTGAATAAGTCTCCCGGACCCCTGTAGGAAAATGAAAAAAAAAAATAAAAACTTCAAAATAATAATAATAAAAATGATAATAAAAATAAATAAACAGATCAATCAATCAACAAATTAATGTTTTCAATTTCTTTGATTCAAAAATTTGGAGGGAACAAAGAGAATCTCTGCAAACTTTCTTTCATTGCGACGACGTAGGGAACAATAGCATACTCCCTTTAGCTTTAAGCATCTGTTAAAATATTAATCGAAGTCTTATTTGCACTGATCACAGAGATCATAGTACTTCCTCTGTTTTTTTCTTTTTTTTTCTTTTTTTCTTTTTTTTTTGATAGAGATTACTGGTTTGTGTCAACTTACGATAGTATGTCAAATTAAAGCAGAGTAACTGCATGGCCAAATAAGAGCAGAAAACTTGAGAGAATAACTACGGAACACGTACCTTACGGTATCAGCACCTCCTGCTTCATTCGTAACAGTTGAAAAACGAGCAACCATAGGTGTCTTCAGTCCGATTTTTGAAAAAACAACGGCCTTTGAGTATTGGGTTATATCATGCGTTACCTCAAAGTATCCAAAAGCACCTGAAAATAATTGTTTTTCTCATGAAAAGATCGAGGCGTGTGTGATTGTTCAAGATGTCCTAATACTGTATTTCATATTCTTATACTACGTCTCCTTGTTGCAGTGTTGAGCGGGAAATGAACGCAACACATGCAATTTACTTATAGATCTTGTACCTAAGTGAAGAAGTTGTAGTCATAAATATTTTTTAAACACTATGATTGGACGTATTTCTGTTAAACGGAACTAAGCGCCAAACTGAGTTCCTTTTGAGGATTTTAGAATCCCGCATAGCGCGTTCCGTCAAACGGAACTAAGCGCCATGGAAAAGCATTGCGAGTATAGGACGGAACGAGCATCGCGTTCCGCAACACCCACCAATTCAAGCCCCCCTCTCCTTTCCTCCCCCGATGGCGCTTAGTTCCGTTTGATAGAAATACGTCCAATTATCAATTCGTATGTCGACGGTGAAACTACCAAACCACGTATCTCGGTTTGCGACGTCGCAGACTTCCTGTCATACTTTATTTTTTAAATGAAAAACTACTTAACGTCCAGTCTTGAAAATTTCTGTGATTTTTCCTCTTCGTGCGGAAAAAATTCTGTGAAAATTTCAAGGAATGATATTGATTTGGTCTACTTCAAAAAAATAAAATGTGAGCGTAGATTTTTAAACACCGCAAACGAGATACGTGGTTTGGTAGTTTCACCGTCGATGTGCATTGCTTCATGTTGAATACTTTCTATCATTGCACTTACATCCCTCGCTCTTTGGTGTGAATATTGTCTGTTCAAATAAGCTTCTCCGCGCGGCTATACGAGTGTGAGAAATAGTGCAAGCGCCTTCAATTTTTGGATATGCAACTTCACTATCTCGTAAGCACGAATAGTTGCGTCCAGACGATAGAATCAACGTTCCGCTTAAGCGCACGCGGGACGCTTGGAAATAAAATCAGGACGCCTTCATTTATTTGATAGACAACAAAGGCAACCGTAGAGCAGGAATTGTTGCATTTAGATATTGCGACGTATACGTAGTGTCCAGTCTACCAACTGAAGCTGCCGTCTTCTATTAGATTGAAAAGAAAAATCAGATTAATTTCCTGGAGGCATGACTTTTTTCTCTCTTTTTATCATTTAACAATTTGTTTTCCTCTCATGGTATAGCTGTTTGGTTCGTTGAACTGAAGCATCCGTCCAATCGGCTCTGCCAACCAGAAGGTCGGTTTGCTCCACTACGCTGAAAAATAAGGTATCACCCTCTCAACTATACTTCTAGCGGATTTTGGCGCCAGCCATAAGAGTAGTTGCACTAGCTAGAAATGTAAAGGCACCAGCCAGCTGTAATAGTTAATCCAACCACACTTATGCTGACTGTGAGAGTACTAGCTAGAGGTATGGTTGGTCCAACCACACTTTCAGCTGACTTAACCATACCTCTGGCTTGTGCAACAACTGTAATATCTGGCGCTAAAATCAGCTAGGAGTACAGTTGGGATCGTTGTACTTTTTTTCCGTAACAGGCCACGGGCTCTTTTGAACAGAAAAGTGCTTGCCAAACTGTTCGGTTCGTGTAAAAAAGTTGTCTCCCCTTCCTCTCTCTCCTCCCTTTGTCTTCCCCCTTTCCTTTCCCTCCCTCCCTCTCTGTGCGGTCCGTCCGAAACAGAGTTTTTTCACTCAAATCCATCCGATAAAACAGCTGCAAAGTCCGAATAATGAGCCCCCCACATATGTTTTGAAAACGATGAGATCCTGTGGTGATCTACGGCCTTGTCTCCACGAGCCGTTTCACGAGATTTGTCCCAGGGAAAAATCCCACTTATGAAGTTGGGAAAAATATTGAGTTAATCAATATTTTTCCCAGTACCAAGTATGGTACTTGTACCCCTAGGACCCACTGAGAGAAGAAGAAGAAGTGAAAACGAATTGTGCGATATTTTATTCATTACTACATTGTTAATGTTTGTTTAGTTAAAATAATGTGTCTAATTGTCAATTGAGTGCAATTATTATTTTAATCCCGGTTGAATACTCGACTTTAACCAATTTTTCTTCCCGCGAAAACTAGTCGCAGGACTGTATGAGCCCCGTCCCGTGGAGACGGTAACTGGGAAAAATCCCAGAAGTTTCATTCCTGCGATTCGAACTTGAGACAAATCCCGTGAAAACGTCCCGTGGAGACAAGGCCTTAGAGCGATGAATGGGACGATGCCTTACCTCCACCCTTGGCGTGGACCACTCTGTCCGGGCTCTTCTCTCTGTCGAAATGAGCCAGGTGCTGGATGAGTGTCACGTCCTCGAGGACGATTGGTCCGTTCTTCCCGCATGTTCGCGTCACCGTGTAGCTCGGGATCGGTGACCCGTTATCTTCTTTGTAGATGTGAGCTCCCTGCTGGAACGCCCAGAAAATTCGCCAAATTAGAAAGTCGCCGATTAATCGAGGAAGTTACACAACGCGAGTTGTGGCCAGAGGCGGACCCAGCAATTTGGCAACACCGGATTCCCTCCATTTAAACCTATATTGAATAATCGATTCTTGGTGGCGCACCTGCCCTCTCCAAGAATCGATACATTTCCATAGGTTCAAATGGAGAAGAACGATGTTGCCAATTTGCTGGATCCGCTTATGGTTGTGGCTCGCGTCAACCGAGTCTTGAGCTATGGAATTTGGTTTTTAGCACACTCACCCTAATTCTCAAGCCAGCGGGCTGATTATTGAAAATGATAGACAGAGCTGTAGACGAGAAAGACAAAGGGAAAATGGAGTGATCCAATCGGTTAAAGCGGGTGGGGTGGTTGTTATAGGCTGTGGGAAATAGTGACGGACTAACTAAAAAATCTCTCGTGAGTTGCCGTTAGTTAGTCTAATACTACTCGCCTCCATTATCCATTGCAACCATCCGCCGCTCCACCGATGGAATCGTTCTTTTTCTCCTTTTTCTATAGCTTTGTCTATCAATACCATAATCAGGCAGCCAGGGGCTCCGCTCAGCAAAATTTGAGAGGGCTACCTTCGGTACTTTCGATGAAATGTCGTCTGATAAAAAAATGTTGGTTATCAGGTCCGAAAACTTATGAGCCAAATTTTAAACAAGTATAATCATTAAACAAAGTCATTCACAAAATTTTCACCCCAAGCAATGATCAAAACTTTTACACGTTATCTCTGGTTCATAGGGGAGAGGGGGCATGAAACAAACTCCAACAAGATTATTTCGTTCATGTCTCTTTTTCGTTGAAAGTTTTTTTTACAAGCTTTCTTATGGGCCTTTGTTGTCAGGATCTCGGAAGTTAAAAGTGGGTCAATAAGAATGACGCGATAGGTTTTGCCTAAGAGGATGTAACGTGGATAATGCGTGTGACTTTAAAAAGCCTCGCCGTTTGCCAAGAATTTTCAGAATTTTCTAGTTCATTCGCATACCAGCAAGATAACAGTTAGATTGACAAGGAATGTGAAACTCGAACTATCTACAGAGCAGAGTGTGGGTGTTACATAAGGCCGAGTACAGACGGACGTTTCGTCGTGGTTCGTCAAATTATGCCGTGCCATCGAACTAGTTTCAACCGAGTTAAATTTGAAGCTGAAACGTGTGAAATCCTAAAATCTCGATAACAGGAAAATGAAAAAAGACTGGTGGGTAAGTATTCGAATTGGACTCAAACGTGTGCGTCCTTTGATCTAATAGTACATGCTAAAATGTAAATTAACAACTCACTTGATTTGCATCGATTACTTGTGCAGAATCTGAAACAGAAAAAAAACACAGATTTTTATTATTAAATTGAACGACCAAAGAGCTTCTCACCCACCTTGAAAATCTAAATAAATGATGAAGAAATAATAATATACATGATGATGATACTGATTATGATCAATGAATTCTATAATTAATGTATTTTGTTTAAAACTCTATTACATTATTTAATTGTGAAACTCAAATCGCACGTATGATTTCTGCAGGTCGATTTTAATTCCGGTATTTACAAATTTCCGAGGAAAATTAACAATGCATGTTGAATTGACAACAGTCTCACAGAGTATTCTGGATTTCTTTTCATGATTATTGAACATCAAAATTGGCTGAAAAGAGAATTGTTGATGGATCGAGCATTGCATCAAATTTTAAAAACCGCTGGCTAAGTAAAGCACGTTACGCATCCGAAGTCAAACACCGCCAAACGTGGCTACCATTAAGGGTAAAAGAGCGGGATTTCTTCTAAATCTTTGACCTTTGTCGAAAATTAGGGTTTTATCGAACTTTCGCATCCCCCGCCTCAAAAAATATTTTCTTTGGATCACTATCTCCCTCCTATGATCTGTACCTCTAAGGGGCCGACCCAAAATTATTATGTAACGTTCTGGGGGGGGGGGGGGATCTTTGCCAGCTTTCAGAAGGTGGGATAGGGTATAGAGCAAAGCGTTGAATAATGAGTTTGGGTGGTTTTTTCTCGAGTTTCTGTAGACTTTTTCGTCAGCCGTCTTTGGAAATTTTGAAGAATCTCAAAAATATTCTCTGCAATACTATCACCTTTCCTCGCTAAATAGAAACGCTGATCTGTTCAGTAAAATGGAAGGAGATATTCAGATTATCGTTATCGAAATTGGGGAGAGGAGCTGTCTGGGTAAGCGTTACGTAATTTTTAGGGGGAATATCACAGCTTACAGGGTATTACAGGGAGGTTGGGGGTGGGGGGTGTTGAAAAACTGTAAATTTAGCGTCACGTATTTTAGGGACGGCCCCTAATAATGGCACCCCTGCCTTCGAACAGCATGTCTCCTGATCCGTGAGCTGCACCTGATAAAATGCAATGGCGTGTGGAACTAAACAATCCTTCTTTAATATTTTTTCATATTTCTTCCGAAGACGATAAACAAGGGCTCCAAGGACTACCCCGAGCCAATTTTGTGTAACACATTTTGTAATCGCGGCAAGATGGTTTTCTTCATTTTCTACATCGTCATCGATGACGATGAACAAAGATCCTAATGAGACCTGTGCGTTGCTCGGACCGGACCAAGGCCTCCGGAAGGTGGATGAGTTACCACGGAAATTTTATGGTCGGAAAAAATAGACTCCGGCCGTTACGTAATACGAAGTTGAATAATCCTGGAATGGAAAAGCGAGAATCCAGCGCGGCGCGCTGTGCATTAATGAGTCTATCGAGCAGAGGTTACGTTCCAGAGGACAAACACCTGGAACGGGATGCCGGCGATTAACTATCGAAATAATTATTAGCAAACTGCCGTTAATTGAGGACCCCCAATTAGAGGAGTACTCAGAATTATTCAAGAGCTCGACACCTCGGCGCGTTGCACCTATCGTCCGATCTGGATGGAACTTAATTGCGTCGGGGTGTGATGACGCAGTGACGCGGTTTGACGGCCGGGCCGGTCTATCAACGTGATCTCCGCGACGTAACTTGCGTGCGGTGCAGTCTCACGTGAAATTACGTGTTTTCACGGATAATCCATCCACCCCGAAGGTTTTTGGATCATCTTTGCGGTGGATAAAAGCGGACATCGAAGAAGAAAACGTTGTTTTCCGACAGATTCATGGTGTTCATCTGACAACAATGTCAGTGTCAGCTGATAATAATATTTTTCTCATATGAGATTAATAAAAAGTTTTCAGTCAGTCTTTGACATCCTGAATAATTGTCTTCGTATTTATTTGCTAATTTTATGGAATTGCATTTTATTTCTTATTGAAACTAAGAAATACAATGGTATGCAAACAGTAATCCTTAGTGGTAATGGCACACGGTGGTTTGTGGTAATCTGCCATGCTAAGAAAGAACGCCGTATAAACCTTTGAGAGATGTCAAATTTCCTTCGATAAACGGTTTATTTTTGAGAGAAGTTATGGACACTTTTCCTCGAAATTCTCAGAATCATAAGGTTCAATTGCGAACAAAATTATCGGGAAAATTGGAAGAATGATGTTCGTAAGTTTACCAGGAAATTTGTGTTTTATGAAGGGAAATTCGGCAACGTCCAAAGTTTCATACGGCGTTTTTCTTCAGCACGGCAGTGATGCAGTGCGTAACTGCAGTAGCCTTACCGTGCCATGGCCATGATTGCGCGGATTACTATCCAATGGCCGGAACCAATAGTTGGATTACCATATTACATTAGATTAGGATATTCCCATTGGATTTACGTTCCCTGGATGACCATCTAGAGCAAGGAATTTTGAATTCATTCTTCCAACGATATTTTGACGCCTATGGGAATTTTTTAAATTTCGATCAGAGGAAGTTAAAAACGCGCCATTAATGATGGAGCCTGTGCGATCAGTTGAGAAAGGACGTTTAATCCCTGTCTCGTTGAACTGGAAAACTGCATTAGCATCAGTTATAGAGCTTCAGTGATTTTGATTTGAGCAGTGGTCATTTCCTCTCTATGCTGGAAAATGTAAGTTTTCATATAAAACCGTGTCTTCTTTAACTCTCTTACAATTTGCACCAAGTAGGTATGGGGTGTGCGAAACGACGAGAAGTTGTGGTGTATCATCACTTCACAGTGGCAGTGCAGTGCATGCGTCACGTGCTTGGCTTAACGTCCTTTACATTTGACGCATTTTAATTGTAGCAACTTTCCTTGCAGTCAATGGTGACATTCATCACAAGTATCATGGATTGCAATAGGATTGTTCGATTGCTCCAACTTGGAGCATCACAGACGAATTACATAGTCTCTTCTTTCAAGAGACTAAAATTGGCGCAACATGTTGCAAAGTCGGAACAGGTTTCAGCTTTATATTGTAATGCTACTAGCCAGGACGTATTTCGAGTGGACACCAGTATTCATGAATTCGTGATAAATTAGCCTTAATTGTTAAAAATAAATATCTTAATGTTGACTGAAAATTGAAATTTATCGTAAAACGGTTACAATTTAGTAGGATAAAATAGGGCACGCTGTGGTGACCTAAAACACGCATTTGTTTTTTGTATTTATCTTTCGGAAAGGTCTGGATTTCTAATTTTCCGTCGGCCTGTGTAGGTCATGACCCTGACTTTTAAAATTGAGTTGTAGGTTGGCAATGCATATAAAATTAGCCATCCACTAGGAAATAGATATAAATGTGGGGTGTCTAAATTTTCTGAGAACTCATTGTTAAATTGGGTCAAGAAATCTGAAGTTGAGTTATCATCGGAAAACGGATATTCTAAAATTTCCCAAAGAATAAGTTGCGAGCGGTTTGGTTCATTTTGGTGCTGATGATGGGCTCATTTGCATATTAATCCGGAGGTTCAAAGCAAAGCCAGACCATGGTAGGTTAAAACCTAGACAGATTTTCCTCAAAATCTCGGTTCATGAATTGCAAACTTTAAACGGTCGTAGTTCGGTTTAGTTCGACATTTTTAGAGCTCTTTTTGCACTAAAAGGGTATCCCGGGATAAGCATGTCAAAATGCCCTTGTGAATGGATTTTTATTTTAACCATTTTAAGTCATCAAGGGTGTCCTAAAACTTAGGTTTTGAGGGATTTTAGCCCCCCAACCCCCTCCGCCCCCCCTCAGACCCCCAAAAACCGCTTTTTTGGGCTATTTTTGACTATGCTAACGTCATTTCCTCATAACTTTCGTAATTTTCGATAGAATTGAACCAA
>NW_017547342.1:682452-808983 GCF_001854935.1 Bemisia tabaci
CTCTTCTTATTTTTTCACACGGAGTGATAATGGGTGCCGAAATGGGCAATTTCGGCGTTTTGAGGTTAGAAAATTGCGTGCTTGGGTGTTGCGCACCACTCTGATCGAATCGAAATTTTGACTCAAGGTACTCAAGTGGATCACTTAAGAGGTGAGACGATAAAACCGGATATTTCTCTCTACATTTCTCCACGCCTAGTCATCAAAGGAGGCTAATGGTGGCATTTAGGCCGTTTTGAGGTTAGAAAATTGCGTTTTTAAGTATGGCGCACCACTCCGATCAACACGAAATTTTTACTGTATCTTATTGGATGTATAAATTAAGGAAAGAGACAATTTTTGTTTGTGTGCATGTTTCCATACGCCACCTAGCCGCAAAAAAAGGAAAAAAATGACATTTTCAAAAATTTTACGAATTTTTTTGGAGGCTAAAATATTATCCGATGATAATGAATTTTTTTCTACAAAAACTAAGCTAATTAATGTAGATTCTGACAAATGTTGGTTCAATTCTATCGAAAATTACGAAAGTTATGAGGAAATGACGTTAGCATAGTCAAAAATAGCCCAAAAAAGCGGTTTTTGGGGGTCTGAGGGGGGGCGGAGGGGGTTGGGGGGCTAAAATCCCCCAAAACCTAAGTTTTAGGACACCCTTGATGACTTAAAATGGTTAAAATAAAAATCCATTCACAAGGGCATTTTGACATGCTTATCCCGGGATACCCTTTGGAACGATATCATTAAACCTCCACGATAAAAATGGCAAATGCTGCCTTGTGCATGTGAGAAACAGAGAACCTAGGTCATCTTTCAGAAGAGGCTTTGAGACACATTGATCGTTAATTTCCTGATTAAGAAATGTAACTTCATAAAGTTTGCAAAGTTGACTCGGACGGTTTTGACAAAAAGGGATCGTTCTTGGGCCCATCTAAGCTGAATTTCCTCAACTTTTAAGATATTTTACTCGTAGAAGATCTGTGTTAAACGGAATGCATCACTAGTTAGTCAATACCCGTCTTATTTCGGGTCTAGTGCTGACGTAATCATGGGTGAGAAGTCCGATTTTGGCCGGATTTTTCGTCACCCGTCTATAAACCTGTAAAAATCGCAATTTTTGCCAAAATCGGCACTCAGACCTAAGATAAGGCGTGTCTTATAACTTGTGAGACCCGAAAAAATACCGAAAATGACCCAATTATGATGATTTCCGTAAAATATAGACCATCAATGAGCAAACGATCGTAAAGTTGAGAAAGTTCAGGATGCGCCCAAAAAACGGCCCTCATCGACATTCTTCCGTTGGCTGATTTTGATAGCGGGGAAAACACAGTAATTCTCGATTAGGACTTTACGAACGCCCAACAATATCCCAGTAAAAATAAAGCTCGTCGGTGGAAATTTGCAACGTTGACATGCAGTTAAGTTATTTCGTTTGGAGAAAAATGAATGTTCTCAGTGATTTCAAGCTCTCTGAAGAGGCTATCTCAAATTTGAGTTTTTCAGCATAAATTTCATTTTCCCCTTAGGCGACCAAAAGTAAATGTCATGGAAATTACTTTTCATTGAAGAGAATCGACACTTTGTGCCCTTACAACTCCCTTCATTTTAAAATTACTGTCATGCAATACGTATAGACACATTTCAACATCCTTTCCATCGAACGGCGGCAAATTTTCCGAGCAGAAAACGGCCGGAACATGACCGTGAAAATGACAACATTCCGCGTCAAGTGAATGAATCAAGGCTGACCTGCACTGCTTGCTTTGATGGACAAATACGTCAATGCACCATTAGGAGCGGCGCACACTGGACCGAATCAATAGGAGAGGTCGGACAAAATTTTGAAACTTCAAACGCTTGTAACTTTGCTCATACAAAACTTTGAGCTTCTAAAAGTGGTTCCATTGGTTTCCTCGTTAAATATTCTTCAGGAAACACCCCTTAAAATTTAAAATTTGACGAAATTAACAGTAAAATTTGCAGTTTTGGTAAAAAAATTCATGTCCAACCTCTCTAATTGATTCGATCCACTGTGCGGCGCGGCGCGGTGCAGCAGGTTCCGGCGCGGCGCAGCGGCACGCGCCAACAGTTACCGACTAATCGAGAAGGCTCACTCCGTAATGAAAGGGCTATTATGTAAAAACTGTTAAATATGATATTAAGGAATCCTGTCGCCCGCAAACGAATCGATTTTTCGTGATCGCTCTGTCGAGCGTGTCCTGGACGCGGCGCTGCGCCACGCGCGGGCGGGCGTTCGCGCCGGAAACGCTCGCGTCCGCGATCGCGCTCTCCCGCGCTGTGCGTGCCGTCCTCACAACAGGGAAAACTGACGCTACCGTCATGCGAGGGAAGTCCAATGAAAATTCGGATGTTGCTAAATTCCACCTGATAGAATACTTATCATTAAGGGAAGCTTAGGATATCTTTTTTTGTGACACTCCAAAATTTGTAGATCTACCTGAAAATAAAACGCTATGAAAAATATAGGAAAATTATCTACATGTTTTTTAGAGGATTTGTCTGGCATCATGGGAAATTTGGCGCTTTGCGATGGCTCATGCGGAATTCTTACTAGGGCGGGCAGAGTAGACCCGACAGTGATGCCGTGCTGAGGAGGAGCGTCGCGTTGTATGAACCTGGAGATGTTGCCAAATTTCGTTCAGTTACGCACGAGTTTTCTGAAAAACTTAAAAATATATATCTCTTCCAAATTTTCAGATGATTTTATACGATATTTCATCCAAAATATGTAAAAATTTCACTGAAAAATAATCATAGTTTTCCCGTAAAATTCATACCTACCTTTTCAGGAAAAAATTGGCAACATACGAATGTTTCTCCTTAGCACGGTAGAGTGAATAAGTCCGGAAGCCGAAATTCGCAATAAAACTGACTTTTATACAGGCAATCAGGCATGCTTGTCCATGCACGCAGCGAAATTTCCGTTTAGATCAATAGGACATATTTATGCTGAAAAGAATTATGTAAAAGTGTTTTGAATCAAAAGGAGGTACTTGCATAGGGTTTGCACGCTGCATAGTTCCTTTTAATTTAATTAATTTGTACTTAACTTCTTTTAGCTTAAATACGTCCAATAGAAATTTCTGACGAACAAATGCCAGACTACAATGGATCTATAGACAGAGTAAGATCTCAAACAAACTAAGGGACTTTTTTTCTAATTAATCCACGTATAGAGCACGTTGGACACATCGAAACATTTTAGATCCTTGTAAACGCTACCCAGAGGGACCGTCCCTAAATCACGACACTAATTACGCACTTTTTCGGCATTTTTGAACCCCTCCCCCCTTGTATGTAACGCTTTTGAAACATTATTCAACACGTAAAAAAAAAATTGCGTAACGCCCCCGAATAACGATATGTAAAAATTAGACAGGAAATTTGCAACGTTGCAAACCAAGACACGTGTTTTCCCAATTTCAACGTTGAAACGTTGGGAATCCGCAGAAAGCGGGCTATGCCTGCAATGTCATCCTCCGTTCGTCGAACCAAATCGCGCGTTATATAAACACCGGGACACGGGGTTAATGCCATGCGGGGTATGGACGCGAAGAGCGGGAATCATGCGGCCCGCTCACTCGGGAATTCGCGATATTAGCGCGGCTGCGCAGTTCCATCCTTTCCCGATTGCAGAGGTCTGTTCGGATGGATAATGTCCTCGCGAAAACCGTTATGATACGGGATTTCACCGCGTGTGAAACAGAGGCGATTCTTGAAAGTTGGCAACATTGGGCCTCGCCAATATGAATAATGTATAATAATCGATATTCATCGATTCTCGGTGAGGTAGGGTACCAGGCACCTAGCTTAGAATCTTTCTATTGGTGTTGAATGGGTGAAAAACAGTGTTGGGAAACTAAGTATGCAATATCACTATTGGAATAGGATTGAGGTGGGTTGGACGCGTGATTTGCTTACAAGTTGACAGAAACTTTTGAAAAAATTAATTTTACATTACTTGAGCATTAAATGCATGCGGAGCGAGTCATTGTTCATTTTCATTCAATTGTCATCGATCATTGGTTAGACTTTATGAAAAGGAAAACATCATTTAGATGGTCGAGTGTTAATAAAACTCATACATATAAATGCATCGCAGATAATTAACCATCTCCGGTAATTCCAAGCGGCCTGTGAGTTGCCCCAACAAATCATCACAAAAACTCGTATCGGCGCTATGGATTCAATTGATAACGGATTATCAGGGTATGATGTCGGTTTGGGGCGCCTTCATCTTTTGTGATACTCTACGCTTTGCCGAGAGGTTAGTTTAGTTGCCTATCCGATTTGAACCCAACAAGAGGCACTGATTTCACTACCCACGCACGCTAGTGTGTCAGCTGCTGCCTTACATTCGAAAAGAGAAACCTGCGTCTTTGTAAAATAATCATTTTTTGTTTTGTCCCCTCTTCTCCCAGTCTCTTTTTACCAAGTGAAGATTCAGATATCTCTGTAAAGAAACAATGGTTGAATTTTGTATAATTGTCGGCTGAGTTTTGGAGGATGAATGGAATTTGCTCCTGAATTTCCTCCCACGTGTCCATGCTTTCAGACACGCATCACCTGTCTATAATTTTAAACAATTTGTTGGAAAAATGCAAACATCCTCTTCTCAGAACAATGGAAAAGATAATGTGCGTATGTGGTTTTTATTATCCCTGAGCTAAAAGGGAAAAAGTATTCATCCATGTTTACTGTTTGTATTCACGAATCTCTAGCTTACCCGGCGGCCGGTAATGTTTCTGTGTACTTAAAGTTATACGTCAGAGTTGTGAAGTATAGGGAACGGCCAAAATTGCGCACACGTCATAAACGCAATGACCGGAGAGGTTTGCAGTTATAACATTGTAAATCAGAAAGATGCAAGCGGAAATGGAGAATATTTTGAAGAATTGGCAGTGAGAAATTAAAAGCAAAAGAACACGTCTTTTTTGCGATGTTGCAACTTTGTGAGAGAATGATGGAAAAGAGGAGATGATCCCGATTCTCACTGCAAATTTTTCAGGAGAGTGATTTCCCCATCAAAATGGCCTGAACACTTGAAATTCCGGTTTTCGACGAAAAGCTCTTTCCGCCACCAGTATGAATTTGTAACGGAGGAAGGAGAGGGGTAATTTACTTCTTTTTCAATGTCTTGGTTAAATTTAAATTTTAAACATGCAAATTTGAGATCGGAATATGACGAAATAAACTTTCAACCGAAGTTTTTAAAGTTCGGTGAGCTGAGCCTTTAGTTGACCAAACTGAATCCTAGTTCTGTGAGCTGAGGCGGTCAGTTTGCTAGACTGAAGACTCAGTTCCCCATACTGAAAAACGCCTACTAAGCAGTCCGGTTCGTCTAGCTGTGGATTTTGCCTACGTGATATTTATGAAATTGTTTCCATGCTTTTATCGCTTAAACATTAAAAACACAACAGCAATAGTTAGAACATTAAAAAAAAGTCAAAACTGTCGTTTTTGGAACATTTTAATGAGTGGGAGATAAACACAGCCCTTAACTGGGCATAGAAAGAGATTCATCCTGAGGGGGGCCGAAACGACCATATCTATTGTTCGCGAAGAACGGCATCTAGCGACAGCATACGTTTACAGCTTTTCTATGGGAAAGGCTCGAAAATTCGGGGAGGGGAGTTCTGTCTAAATTCCTCTACCTCCGCCCATGCTTTTGCGAAAACCAAAAGCCATGAATCAAAAGAAAATGAATAGCACTTACAGACGAAGAGAATTAAAGATGAAATGCGGAGAGAACTGCTGCTGCTCCACATGTTTGATGGGTTCATTGTCTTAGCATCCAAACATCGAGATCTACAAAATTTGAATATCGATCTCTAGACGCCGCGTCAGTTCACGGTTCAATGGATCCAACCTGAAAAAAACAATACGAAACTGTAGGAGAACAGAGAACACCATACCATCAATTACGCAACTTCCCGAAGTAGTGCACTGTGCTGCGTGGGCATGAATAGAAATGATTTACCTACCTGGATAAAAAATTGAAATCCAATTTCTGGAGAAGCTCAGGTGTGTTTCATTAGATTTTGAAGAGGTTCAAATGAAATTTATAAAAAAATTGATACGTTCCAACCGACATTAAGATGAATTTTTCCGCATTAAAGTTTATGGGTAGGTATAGCAATTTAGTTCCCCCGATAGTTCACCTTTCGTTCCATTCGTAAATACAGCCACAATTTTTATGGAGAAAGTTATTTCTCTTGAACTGCGGAAAGCTGTACCTCCCATGGATATTTCACAGTGCCTGTTCGCTTGCTCTTAATAATCAGTTCTTGAAATGGATGTACCTCACACTCAACATTAATATAGAAACTATAAGTAATGTCAAGATTTTTTAAAATATAATTCTTCTTCCTCTTGTTTATTGCAATAAAATTGAAATAAGGTGCAATTTTTCATTACCTACATTGCATATTGCCTATCTTTCTGATACATGGAGCTCTGTATGTTGATTGTTTAAAATCGGCTTATATCGACCAAATGATGTAAAAATAAAGCAATTTTATGGTGAAAAAATCGCAATTTTATTCCAATAAATTGCATTTTTATTTCAATATTTTCGTTGCACTGTGCTGCTTGGGAGGAAGCATGGGAGGAGATTCACCTTGCTGCGTTTTTCCACGAATATCTGTGTCATTTACGCCGTTCAAATTTTATGGAGGCAATTATTGTTTAAAGTTTGAATCTTCTCCAAACGAGCATTCCATCTTTCAAACCTGCGTCGTTAAATTGTGGAAATGAAAACATGTCTCTGAATTATCTCGGACATCAGAAGGAAACCGGAATTTTCAGTTTCACACGAATATAAGCAACTGTTGTAAAACTGTTTGCAGTTGTTAAATGCACTTGCAACCCCCTTGAGTCGACCTGGCTTCAAATTAAGGGGGGGGGGTGATTACACGCGTGCATGGCAAAACTCGAAATCCGCGTATCTTAATTTCCGTGATGGAAAATGACTTCTCTCTATTTTATACATTCAAAGGGACCATACTAAAATCATTGCCGTAAGTTTTAACAGAATATTCTTTGGGTGGAGAAGAAAAATTAAGAAAATCATTACGGAATTAAAGTGGAATACTCGTTATTTCAAACTATTACTTGGAAAGTGAATAAAAGTGCAGAGGAAGTGACCGGTAAATTTTACGGTAGGTATAAAACATAATTTCAATTATCATATTTACTCAGAAATTTTGAGTATTTATTATTAATTCTAACTCTCCCGGTTCCCTACAACCAAACTCAATATTATTTGGAGCCTAGGATGTTGACTTTGCGGAAAAAGATTAGTTGGAAAAAAAAATACTGACGAAAAATTACCCATTGAGAATTTAATGATATGTTATCAATGATGATGCAATGGTTTAAAAACATGGCGAGGTCCATTTTTTCTCGTACAATTAAACCAGCGATATATACCATTCGATATATTTTAAACCAGATTACGTTTAAAACTTAAAATAAAAAAACACGTTTCGTATAGAACGGTAATTTTATGATAAAACACCTAAGCAAGTTGGTGACATCAACAATGAAATTATGAAAACACATATATCTCAAACGCGCTGTTTAGACATTTTCACGCTACTTTTTTTTTTTGAAGAGACTAAGGGCAGCTTTTCCACATTCATATCAAGGCGTACTTTTGAGCTAGCAGTGTTTAAATATTAAAAAAAAAAAAAAAAATCTTAGATTACAGTGAATGACAACTAAGTAGTAAATAAGTCAGGAATACCTGATTCCAACACAAAACGGCGGCTGGTTCCAGCATCCAATCACAGAGAGAACAAAACCGGGAACTAAAATCTGAAAAGCTGACCGGAGGATAGCGATGCACGAATCTGAAAGTCACGTAAAGGACAGCGCCCTAAGTGCCGGTTAAGAGTCGCGAGGGCAGCGGAACTGGAACTGGATCTGCACTGAAGCACTTGCAGCTGATCAGAATCAGGCACGATCAGCGAGGGATTTCAAAATCGGATCAGATCCGGCCGACTGACGAACTGCGACTGACGCTCGTGGATCTCAGGTGCCTAATAAGTAAACTCATTGTACCAGATCGGTTTTCCCTGTTTCGAGACGGTCCAAGCCTCCGTGCTGTTCGATTTACATTTGGGCGCTGTTATGTAAAATACACCTATCTCCGTTTTCGCGTGAGCCGCGAGATCCGTCCAACTCCATGCGATGGGGGGTTCATCCAGTTGCAGATCTGTAGTTGCAACTAACGGCCGTTTGCTCGCATCCTGTGATAACGGAATGAGTCTTCCCGCGGAAGGACACACGTGGTCCATTCCATATTTTGTTGTTGTTTCCTCCGATATTGCATACCATCATAACTTCGCTCCTCTGACGTAAACAACGTATCTCTATTTTCACATGAGCCCCAGAAAACGTAGAGTTATACGGAGGATAGGGCCTACGGGGAAATTGAGATACGTTCTAAAGTCAGAAGAGCGACGATAATTGTCACAACAAACATTTTTCATGCGTGAATAGTTTTCACGGAGAGTGACAATTTAGAATCCTAGACCACCGGACAGAGTAAAAAATTAGACACTGCAATGCAAGTTTTCCTGTTCAGATTTCGAGGAAAACATGGCGTACGTTTAAAATGTCTAAATTTAACTCATCAATGAAAAATCACAATATTTTCCTAAAACTTCCCGCTTGCTAAACGACCGAATGGTCGATGTCCAGCGATAGAGTAGGGACTTTCAGGATAGCCTCAGGGGCGCAGAGGCATCCACCATGCAATAATTGATCTGTAAGCAAGTACAAGGATCATGCTCTCGGCGGTTGAGAATTACAAATTAGCAAAACATAACTCATCCAAACGCTAAGTCTCTACGTCTGACTTAACGGGGACTTCACGTTCTAAAGTGGCAGCGGTTACCATCCTCCATCATCGTGGATCATGATTTCTTTCGTCTCGATTTTAACGTGCAATGCACATAGGAGGCACCAATGCAAATAGGTATGTTCATTTTGTGATACATCGATGCAAACTGAGAGAAACCAGGGTTTGCAGGAATTCATGAGGCATATCGCGCGTTGGATCGCGCCTTTCATTATGTTTTTCGGTAAAAGCATCCTCGATGGGTCTCCTCATGCAACTTTACTTACTCCAGAATTCGACCATCTAAACACGGTTTTGTGCGTAGCGCAGTTCACCTAGAAAAGCGAAATAAGCAGACGGAAACAACTTTTTTGGCTCATTTTACAAATATTGCATCCTTTTCCCCGGAAATATAATCAATGGATACCTACCCTGTATTAACTACCTATGTGACATCAGAGGACCACTTGAACCTACACAAAAAGTCTTTTGCTTCTCTATACCTTGTCCCAGAAAATACATGTATATGAAAGTCCTCCTCAAAAGTGCGCTCATAGATGAGCCAGAAAAATTAATTTCTTATTTCTTAATGCAATCCATCTCTCTGAACTCCTCTTTGACGGGTTGCTGCGTAAAAATTGGTAAAGGAAGCGAATTTTAAAGCGTCGGACTTCAGGGAGATACGTGTTAGAGAAGTTCAGGAGTTCAAGTCGCATTTCGTACCCAAAACCTCTTCTACCTGTGAACTCCTTCATCGTAAGGGAATTTGGATATGCATATTGGGTTTGAGTTTTATGCCCCTTGCCCTATAATATTATTTCCAATGTGCATCAAACCGCAAAAACTTGTCAAAGCCAATGGCCACCGCGCACTGGTGCATAAGAGAGTGGTCCAGAATTGAACATTTTGACAAATTTTTCCCACTACTCACACAACTCGAGGTAGGTAATTGTGCTTTACCGATGGCTTAATTTCATTTGAAGTATGAACTTGGACTTAAATTACCGTGCCTCTATAATGAGTTACTCTCGACCATCTGAATTGGTAACACTGATCAACATGCGTAAATTTGCCTGCGATGTACCACGTGCGACCGGGTGGCTTCTTAGCGCTGATTCCGGAAATGACCTCCTTTTTTCTGGGTCAGCTTACAAAGACTTCCCCCGATAAATCAGAATTTTCCTTAAAAACGAGCTTTTCTAGAGAAAAGCCAAATTTCTTGAAAACCTGAGCACGATGGAGAAAAACTGAGGACATTTTCGGATTTAGCAGCCAAAATTACTCAATAATTGAGCTGTATGCCTCTTAAAAGTTTCCTTTCTGATCCTAATATCGAGGTTTTTCCGGACAAGTGCTCTTTTCCGCCCATATATCACCAGTCATCGTGTAAAGCTCATCTGATTTTTTTTGCGTCGGAAAGGAGAGGAAAACAGATTTTCTCAGGTATTAAGGGGAGGTAATCCATTTCAATTTTTACCGCCGAAACTGAAAATCGCCTTCATTTTCTTTCAAAACCTTCGGAAAATCAAGTTTCCGAAGAGAGGGGATTTTTATAGGGGGAATTTTAATAAAAATCGATTTTTCTAAAATTTGGTAGATTTTGGAAGAAAACGAGGACCATATTCGGCTTTAGCGGCAAAAATTGAGCGGGAAAGACTCCACTTGGTACCTAAGAAAAAAAAAATGTCCCTCCTATCCGCGACGCATTCGCGGATCCTGCAAATTGGTAACATTTTTTTCTCTCTATTTTAACCTTATGGAAAATGTATCGATTTTTGGAGGATCCAGGGGCTCCGACAAGCATAGATTATTTAACATAGGTTTAAGGGGAGGAACTCCGATGTTGCCAAATTGCTGGATCCGCCTATGCCTTTCCGACGCAAACTAATCGGCTGAACTTTACACGGTGTTATATGGGCGGGGAAAACACTTATCTATGGAAAAACCTCGATATTGGGAACAGAAAGAAAACTTCAGTAGGTATGCAACACAAGGCTCCTCATGTAATTTTGGCTGCTAGGCCCAATTTATGAAATTTAACACAATCTCTCTACACGATAAAAACATGTGCGGTCACACTGATAAGCTCAAACATCAACCTTAAGTTATGATTCTTAGTAATTTGCATGCCTATGTCCGTGCCAATTTAACACTTCTTTGATATTGACCATGTTTTCCCCCTTTCTAAGTTCGAAAATTCATTGATTTCTTTCCCCTTTTCTATTTTTATAAAATTCGTATGGACTTCTGTTAACACTACTGTTTTAGTCTCGTTTCTTCCATTTTGTTTTATTGGTGATAAAACTGCAATATTGTGTCATTAAAAGTTATAATAATCGATTTTACTGATGAAAATATTCAGTCTTAAATGAAATCATGAACACCTGAACCCAGAGCCACGAGAACAAAACCCTGGCGATTTATGTAAGCCCAGAGGCACAGCTCACAATCAGTTGAGCCTCAAAGGAAACGTTAAGATCTTAAGTTATGAAACCAACTTGAACCATGCATGCATATCATTGCTAGAATTCTGGTTTGGGGATTCTTGAGAGAAAATTCCTGCTAAATTCTCGCAACCGAAGATTGTCACCTGTACGCTGACCGATCAGTTAATCGGCACGTTTCAAAATTGTTGGGATTCGCTTGACTGGTGAAATTCTCCGCTCGCGCGCTGATTCAAAAGAGGCCTTTCCCCGTTCTGCCGTGTTAGGGAAGAACGCCGTATGAACCTTCAAGCGCTGCCAAATTTCCTCTGATAAAAAACGAATTTCTTGAAGATCTTGTGAATATTTTTCTTCCAATTTTTCAGAATATTTTGTTCGCAATTTAATCTAAAATATCTGAAAATTTCAAGAAAAAATGTGCATTGATTTCGTCGAAAATACATGTTTTATTCGAGGAAATTTGACAACTCTCGAATGTTCATACGGCGTTCTTCCTTAGCACGACAGCGTTGTAGGCATGGGTGACAATCGTTACGCGCTAGGAAATCGGCGCAAATATGTCAAACCAGCCTAAGTAAGTGGTACCTATTCCGTACCGGCACCCAATGTTGCATTCTAGTTATCATATACATATACCTGATAATATTTTTCCTCTGATGAAATTACATATTATTTGTACCGTACGAGAAAAAAAAGCCATGGTACAACTATTACAACCAGGCGGCATGGCAGTTCAAATTGCATTGCTGAAAAAATAATGGTAGCAGTCAATATCGTGTCGTGCCTGTGTTCTTGAAGACGTGACGAAATCGACGAACGTGAATATCGTGACTGGGTGGAAGAAACTTAAGGCGCTACGGCTTTTTCAATGGCTAGGTCTGGATACAACTATTCGTGTTCTCAAGTCGTCCGTGTTGCATACACAAAAAATTGCGGGCGTTCTGGTCTTCTTAAGCGCATGGCCGCGGTTCTTATTTCTTAGTCCGCAAGCGTTTTCTACGTTTGGTGTCTCCCATGAAAGCCTTGGAGTTAGAATGAGCAGCGTTGCAGCGCGGCAGCGTTGACAAATGCTGCAAATTTATCACTAAAAACATTTCTACGAAGGCTTCTTGGATATTAATCCTCAAAATTACCTCGATCTTTCCATAATGGAGAATTTGCATGCAAATTTTTTATTGCTTCATCTGAAAGTGCTTATAGAGCTGATTTCACAGTACCTATTTTTTATAGTTTTTTTCTGATATGGGAAATAATATTAAAATAGATTCAAACGTGAGAAAATGCACCACCTAGTGATGTCATCTGACGGCATTTCCCATTATAAACACACGTATTTTAGCAGATTAGATAATTTTGTCATATCTTCTCCAATGATGCGATTCATGAATCAAGGGTATCCTCGTGTTCAGTTCACTTAGCAGTTTCCAATCAAAAACGAAATTCATCAAATTTCACACACCTGCAAATTCTCTATTTACACCATTTTGCAACGCTGTTATGGTGCTAACTGCACTCATTTTCTTATTTCGAGGCTTTCACAATAAACATTGTAAATGTAACGTGGAAAACTCTTGCAGACTAACGACCGCGGCCAAGCGTGATGCGTTTAAGAAAACCAGAACGCCCGCAATTTCTTGAGTATGCAACACGGATATCCCGAGAACACGAATAGTTGCATCCAGGTCTTGCCGTTGAAAAAGCCGGGGCCCGTTCAGTTATTGTCGCTTGTGATAACCAAATGTGTCACTCATTTCATTCATAATTCGTCGTCGCTCGAAAAGGGAGGTTTCAGTATTTATCGAAAATAAAAAAGGAAATAGGAAATTAATAATGAATATGTAAGTAAATGAAATGGATACCATTCATGCGGGAATTACTCGCTTCACATTATCGGCGATCGCACACTTCACCCTCTTCAGAATCTTCTCATTGAATTAACTTGGAGATATGTAAAAATCGTGCCTGTCTTATTGATTATTTCTTGTCTTCCGTGCGTAGCGGCGCTGCCAAATGGTGCAATGTGCAGGATCGTCACCGGCGAAAACTAGACGCAAACGAGCGGAATCAAGACCTATCGTGATCATTGCTATTGATGGATGACAAGTTTTCTTGGATTTAAAAATTCCTTAACTTTTCAGATATTTTGAACATGAAAATCCCCGAATTTTTTCTGGCTTTTCGATGTTTTTATCTAACATGGTTTCAGATAAAAATTCAAATCACAAGCTATTCTGAGCGAGATAAGCAAATTAAAGAAATTTCATCAGTCGTGATTTGCAGGATTGACATCCTCATTAGTTATGTGGAAATGCTTTTGGCAATTGGCAGAAATTTGCACCACTTGGCAATGCTACCATGGTGCTAGATGACTCATTCGAGTTTCAAGGATTTAAGCGTAAAAAAAGTTGTAAAAGCAACATAGAAAATCCTTGAAAACTAAGTTTTAAATGCAACGAAGAAAACCCTTGAAAACTACCTAACAACCACAGCCATCCATTGTGGGCTTTGTGCTTGAGAAAATCAAAGCGCCCGCAATTTTTTGTGCATGCAACAAGGACATCCCAAGAACAAAGATAGTTGCATCCAGACCTAACCATTGAAAAAGCTGGAGTGTGGAGTGCCCTCGGCTTTTCCCGCTTGTGATGACAAAATTCGTCATTCATTGGCCATTGCTCTCATCATTGATTATATGTTAAATTAAGTCAAAAATCATGACATTTGAAAAATAGATGGATTCAATTTGGGAGTAAAATCATAATTTTGAAACACCATTATATGTATAAAAAAGGTGGAAATTTGTCAGCAAGAGAAGCTCGGAAAAGATGAGTGAAACTATGAGGGTTTTATGAGGGATAACTCTTCCTTAAAATGCATAAAAATGGATCAACTTCATAGATATTGGTCTGAAATCATCATTGGGGGATGTAAATGGATTTGTTAGAAAGAGATTAAAGACAAGATTTTTTAAAAATAAAAACATAACAAACCACGAAAATTTAAAATAAAATTGTATTTTATTTCAAGAAGAGTTCAATTGATTTTTTATATTATTAAGTTCATTTTCAAAATAATTCAATTCCTGCTGCAGGTCATTGAAATCTGCGCTGAGTTCTTCAACAATTTTTCCGCTGATGAGGTCTGTGTGCTCTTGCTGAAACATACATGAACAACAAAATTCAGAATGAGAATTTAGATAAATTATATTATTTAGAACACAGAGACATTCTCTTTTTTTTTTTAAAAAAAAAAAAAAAAAATTTAGATACTTACCTATTCAAAATATTCAGTTTCCAAGTTTCCATGAGGAGGTGCTTTTGACCATTTTTAAAAACGAGAAAATTGTTATTTATGAGTACACTGATATGTGAACGAAAGAGTGATATATTGAAAATTCAAATTTCCGTACTCTACTGATCAACTTTGTAGTTTGCACTGATTTTAAAAAGTTTTTCATGCACCGTAAAATTGGTCTGGGAAAAGCTCCAGTAAAATTTTTCTTTTGGAATGAAAGATGATGAATAAAATTATCAATAGATGCATAAAATGAAGAAAAGGGGAGCTTTTTGAAAGTATGCAAATATCTGTTTACCTTTATCTTGGAGAGAACTGAGTTAATGGACAGTTTGGCTGAAGACAATATATTTCGCAGATACCTAGGCTCAGTGCATTTATTACAGCAATCTTTGTAAGCTGAGAGAAAATAAACCAAACATAAGTGGACAAAATTTGAAGGAAGGAAAAAAATTATCGTAAAGAAAAAAGAATATTATAGTAGAGCACAGTGAAATGGTGAGTAACAGACGTTATGACTCTACATATTTGATAGGTTTTGGAGAAAGAGTTAAGGGACATAAATGTGAATTTGAGTAAAACGAGTTTAAATGAGAAAAGCCTCACAACACCAATGAACTTAAAACTTGAAACTGGAGGTAAAATAAGTACATACAAAACGATATTTACTCCAAATCATCAATAGCTCCATTTATTTCAAAACGCCACACTCAACTCCTTCATCTCTAATGCACGATATTTTTACTTGAAAGAGAAGTTTTAGTTGCAGATTTATAATGAAAGCACAGTGAAATCACTTGTTTGGTTTGCAAGCTTGCAGACTTTCTGTCAAAATTTAAATTTTTGAAGGATGATTAGGCATCGTTGTTGTACAAAATTTAGTGGAGTTTTTCTATACTTTTTCGAAAGTATTACCAGGAAATTTTCTATGAAAATGTCCATTAACATTTCGGCCAAAAAAAAAACAGAAAAAAAATTTGAAACACTGCCATCAAGAAACATACTTATGTTGTTCCACTATAGATTTTGATTTACTTGTTACATTACATTAGCTTGTAATGAAAGATCCTCTTGACTATAATGATAAATATAAGAGCAATATGAACAATGTGAAGTGTACTGACAATAACAAATTAGGCCTAGCATGTCAAAGTCTTAAAGTAGAAGTACGAAACTCAGTGATTTGTGATGGGCTAAAAAAAAGGCAGTAAAAAGAAAATTAAGGGTACACTTACAACGCGCTAAAGATACACAAACAGTGAGGACTTCTTTGCAGGTTGAGACATTTTTAAACCAATTAAAATCTTGGATAGCTGCTTTATGAGCTCTTTGAAAATATTGGGAAACTTTGTCAAAAGTTTCTTGAGACGGTTCTGGAGTGCATGCTGTAAGTTCCGCATACAACTGCCAAAGCTTGGCATTATTATGGATCTGGAAAGGTACGGAGAGAATTTCATTAGAGAGGATACAAAGAAATTGAAATTTTGATTGTCAAAATCTAGAGTGGGCAATGGAATATTTCATGACTATTTTTTCAAGTTTTGAGTTATTCAAAGGGTTTGCAGAGGGTACTTTCTTATTATTGAGAACAGATCCTGCTCATTTATCCCTTAAAAGATGTTTACAGTTGTGTCAAATTACAGTTTTTCTTTAAACTGAGACTAGAATCTCCCGTAAAGAACTTCTTTCAACAGTTCTAATCTAAACTCTTGCAAATAAATTGGAATTCGTTGCACTTAAAATTAATGTTTTGAGTGAATAAAAATCACTACCTGACTTGTCAGACGACCGAAAAGTTTCAGTGCTGCTTTTAAATGCACTTTGCAGGGTTTGCCATCAGCATCTGACAAATTTTGGGTTATTGCTTTCACCACACATTCCAACACCTCAACATCCGTGTGCCGACCTCTCAGATCTAGCAATCTATGATAGCTCAATAATACCTACATTAAAATAATAACATGAGAAAAGAGTTAAGATCGCTTCATTAATATGGATATGATTCATGCACAACCTGTCATGATTTATGTGTTTCAAAGAGAGTTGATTTTAAGAGGAGAAGAGGTGGAACTCACATTTAACTTCTGCCACGAGCAAAAAGTGAGAGTATTGTCTGGATAAGATTAATAAAATGTGAAAAAATCACGGCCTCACTGCATAGATTAGTCTAAAAACTCAGCAGAACTAATTCCACTTGAAATCTTAGGTGGGTAAGAAACACACAGTTCATAGGCATCAGATCTATGCTACAGCCACAGCTTTCAAAAATTGAAACTAGAGGGGTAAAACTTGGACGGAAAAAAAAATGACTGGAAGAGAAACTTACGGTCTCAAAATCTGCACAATCTGTGCTGACAGCTAATAAGTTATCCCATACTCTCCAATTTTCATAATTACATTTGATTGCCTCTTGTAAAGCATTCAGAGCGCGATGTTTTTCTCCTCGTTTCACATATGCTTTAGCAAGATTATTCCAGGCTTCAAAACACTGAAACAAAACAATTAGTATTCTGTGACAGCACAATCAACAATAAAATTTGTAAAAAAAGAAAAAAATTTAACGTGATCAAATATTAATGTGATAATTATCAATTCAAACACAGTGGCTGCATTAAACTTTATCGAGGAAAAAGTATTCTTCTGCCATATTTAGTGCAGGAACTTTGATCCTGCCATTGACAAAGTTGAGTTCAGATTTGGTTGGTGCGCAAGTATTCAGCAATGATGATCAATTTTCGAAAAAACCGCTTTAACGCAGAAACTTGTCAAACGTAATAGAACAGATGACTGTATTTAAATTTTGTGGGTGAGAAGTAGCTTACATCAGGTTGCAATACGCAGTAACGCCTGTAAGTGGATGCACAGAGTTCCCATTTTTCACACGTTAGTGCAGCATATCCCAGACGATAAATTAATTCAGGTTGAAGACTGTTCAGAGACAATGATTTTTCAAAGAATGGAATACACTCCTGATACTGAAAAAAGGAGAAAGAAAGAAATAAAACCAAAATTAATTAAGTACATACGTTAAAACAGAGATAGATATAGATTAATCAATTTGATGTGAATTTTAGAATTATACTAAATTTTAGTTCAGGTTTAATTTTTTTCTCTCTCTCTATCTTTATTTAAGTAATTGTAACCGTCTGTGCATAAAACCACCTCAAAGAATGGAAAACTTAAAAAATAAACTCATAAAAACTTAAACTTGAGTCATCAATATTGAATGAATATTTGAAAAATATTCATCTGATTGAGTTGTGTTGAGTATTTGTCTAATTTGAGTTCATTCCTGATTGAGTTGCTGAAATTGAGATTTATAATCTTTGTCTGTTGATAAGGAAATTATGAATAATTTAGTAAGAGTTGAGATTCCTGGATTAAAGAAGGTATATAGAGAGGGAAACCTGCAATGTGGCAGACCAAGATACATGTCCTCTAGTTTCACAGACAAAGCTCAAAGCATGAGCACAGTTAAAGTTATGTGATCATTCGAAAGAGACTTTACCCTCTAAAATACGTCAATGCTCTATCAAAAAATGGATAAAAACAATGCTATCTGGGGAGTCGGAAGTAACTCTGTCTTAAAATTAGGAAGGATAATGATGGCTAAGGAATAATACCGCCTATCTGCAAACTAAATTTTGCGAGACAAAGAAGAGACTTCGGCCATCCTTGTAATTATGTGGTTAGATTTGCAATTTTTTTATACATTAAGGCTCTTTAACAGTACTCTCACGCAAAATTGGAAAAAACTTAAAACACCAGCTTGCGTATTTAATACTGACGAATGTAGCAAAGTCTTTAAACTCATTTCCGCCAAAATTGTCAGTTAAGCAGTGTTATTCCTTGGCTCTCGATAAACTTTCTGATGGAACTAAAAACAGAGGAAAAATATTGTACAATATTACCTGCTTCCTATTATAATGGTACATGCCCCAGTGTCGCTGCGCTCGAGCACTTTTGTGCTTGGAAAGGTCCCATGCTTTTTGATAACAATCAGGATCATCTGTTGCATCGCCAAGCAAACAGTAAAGCTTTGGAGTTTCTTTCTTTTTCAGTTCACTTTGAATAACTTCAGCAGCCTGAAAGGTTAATAGACGAGCCGTAAAACCACATGTTATATGAAAATGTTGAACCAAGAAAAATAATGAGGGTTTTCAGGTCTAAAGAACAGGAAATTTAAAAGCAAATTTTCATTGTAACGTTGAGAGACACTTTAATCAGCTCTCTTTCAAAGAGGAAAAAGTCCATTTCCAGAAGAAGGCTGGTTCACATGTATTTTCATGCGATTTAGAGCTCATACAGAAATGAATTTACTTTCTAATAAAAATAACTGAATTTTTGTCACTGAAATTTTAAAAAACAGACGTTCCGTGGTTTTTCATGGAGAAAATAAAATATGAGAGGAAGTCTGCAATGCTGCAAACCCAGATACGCATTTCTGCCATTTCAACATCCATATGTGAGTTGTCTGGAAACACAACTTGAATCCTTACCTTATGCCTTAAATTGAGATGGTTGTAACAAGCGACTATTTGTTCCCAAAACTCTATCCGTAAGTAAATGTCTAATGCTGACTGCACTGCTCCTATGGTAATAAACAGCTCGGCCAAAATTGCCTCCACTTCCCAGGCTTGTGGTAGATATATGTAGAAGAACATATCCAGCCTTTCAGAAACGTTGGGCTCACATGAAGAGACGTTATTCACTAAGGACTGAAATGGCCATTATGAAAAAAAAAGAGGTAAGTAGTAAGCACGCTCATAGTTCTATACAATAAAGCAACATATTTGTTTTGGTAGGAAGAAGGTTCTACAAAATAAAATATGCGAATCATTCCTAGGGGGCTAAAACCTTGATTTTTTAAAGTGCATGATATTTAAAAAGATTAGTTCTTCAAAAAAATAATTGAGAAGCTAAAAATGATAAAAGTATACATTCATAAAAAAGGAGTTGTAACACAAACCTGTGATAATATGAGTCTTTGAATATGAAGTCTATTTTAGATTGGAATACAAAGTGGCGAGCTACAATCACAATATTTTACAAGTTTTCAATTTTTGCGGACTCAAATTTTTGAAAAGAAAAAATTTCTTTATTCTAATATCTGAGATTTTTCGATCATATTGTAGAGGATATTCACTGACAATTTCAAACTAAGATGTGATCTGATTTTCATTCAAAGCATTGATGGAAAAACGAAAATTTTTAAACATGACTGGTAAAAGTTTTTCAGCTTGACTCATTGATGAATTGCAACTGATACATTCATGCAGTATTACATAATTGAGAACCTTTTACCCTCTATCGAATATGAGGTGATTATAAAAATTGGATCAGTACCTCTAGCTGTGTCAGGGACCTTTCAAGAGCTTTTGGCTGACCACGTTCTAGCTGAGATCGGTAAATAAGCGCCACAGTCTGAAGACCCCAACATTGAGGTTGTGCCAACACACTCTGACAAAAATTCAAAGGAAATAAATGAAAAATCTAAATGGAACATAAGTGCAACATTGAAAAATTTTGTTTAAATGTGAACGCTGAAAATGCTGAAAGTAGAACAAATAAAAAAGACTGCTCAAAATCAATAATGGAAGAGACGGTGTGAAATTAATAAAAGCATTTACTGAAGTTACCTGCTAGAAATGTTTAAATTTGTTTGAATGAATCATTTGTCAATTGCTTTGAGGAGTCTAAAGATTTCAGAAAATTCTTAAAATTGAACTTGAGTTTCTCTCAGCACACACTTAATAGTTCATGAATGAGCCCTCACTTTCTCCCCGATTCCTATAACGATATATTTATTACTCTAATTTTCTGACTCAGCGATCAAAGAAGAGATGATACGGAGACTCATTTACTATCCAAAGATTTGTTATTGGAGATCTTCGGCTCCAAGATTTTCACTGAAAATAATATGGAGAAAAGCTAGCATTTTACACCGTAGTAGTACAAATAAAAGCAGAAAATATAGAGCATTAAGAAAACTTACAAATAAATATGGGCTCAGTTCCTCATTTTCAAGGTCATCTTTTGGCTGACTTTTCTTCATATAGTTGCTGCAAAAAATTAACAAATAAAAGATAAAAATATCAGGAAGTTGCAGAGAAAATGTCGAACAGAAAGGTAAGTTTCTAAAAAATATGGTATTGCAGTTATGTTAATAGTCAGGATGTCCAAAATTTGGGGGTCATTCATTTTTTTTTAAATCCATTACTTACTTTTCTTGAATAGTCTCCATATATGTTAGCCTACTTACAAAACAAAAAAAAAGGACACCAAGACACCGCCAAAAGTGAAGACACAATCTAGTAATTTGTAAAATATGACGGGTAGCGATATAGATTTGCTTTAATTGTTGAAGAAGGTCAGGCCATGTCTAAAAGAAGGATTCAAAAAGTGAGAGGCTCTCCTAGGCAGGGTGGGACCATCTACTTGTTAAATCTGGGGTTGTAAGGAAGAATTAGCAAGACAAAAAAAAGGGTCTAAATATGAAAAAGTAATGTAACAGTTCGGTGTTTGTATAATGTACTTACAAGTGGCAGAGTAGCACAGCTTGCTGCAGAGGTGAAAGTTTTGGGAATCGTTTTACTGAATCGTCCAAAAAATTGATCTCATCTAATCGTACATCATCATTCAAATTAATGTCCTGTAAAATTCACAATAGAAAATGATGTAAACCTTCCCTAAAAACCATAAAATTAATAACAAGCTATCTAAAGCACATAAAATATCAAAACATATAATATAAATCCGGAATTGGTAATCATTTACTAAAAATAACTTTACTGATTGGTAATCCAAACATTTTATGACAAGAAACAGCAGGCGTTTCAAAACTTTTTGCATTCTTGTGTAGCATACAGAGATGAACTCTCCTTGGGGAGGGGAGGAGGCAGAAAAATGATTAGAAACTCACTTTTGGTAGATGTCTTGAAGTGACGTCCTCATTTTCAAAAAGATTAGGAGAAGTTTCTTCATCTTTGGTGGTGATTTGAAGAAATAGCTGGGCTACATCATTTTCTTGGAACTTTGTTCGTTTTCCTAAAGCACCTGAAAACCCATGGGCCAAAATTACATTAACTTGGTTTTTCATTTTAAAATCATTGGTTACAGCAACTCCTGTAACTATTAGACTACGAGAGCTTCAATTAACTAAAGAATCGTACCAATTCTTGCATAAAGGAACCCTTCATTGCCTTAAATTTTATGGAAGTCACAAGTTTTTCAATAGTTTTTTGTTGAGGTAAATCCTTCAAAACATCATCTTTAATAACGGCTTTTGGTAGGGGGATATCATTAAAGAACAATCCATTAGCTTACTTTCGTCTTTTTCCAATGACTGAAAATAGTGTTCTTGTGCAGATGATCCATCCACCATTGTTTACAGACTTTTAACCTTGAGCTCATACTTTGTTTCTTGTTCTTCTTATTTACGTACCTGAGCACATATTTCACACTTTCAGTAATACCTACTTACAGTAACTTTTCAGAGAATAAAGTCTGAATACCTCTAAGTTGAACGTTCATGTTGAAATCATTTTCAACTGTTTGCAGGTAAGTTTTGGCCACTCCGATTTCAGCATAAAGGTTCAAGTAATATTGACAGAGTTCTAAGATAAACATCCTATGAGCTACAGGAGAGAGATCTTTGATTTGAGGCTCTAAAGACTTAGTGGCTGCGAGAAGTATATTGTGCAGTTTTTCCGACCTTTCTTCTAAAATTCTTTGTTGAAGCATCATTGACCTCAAATACCACCATTCTTGGAAAGGCTAAAATGAGAGAAACCGAAAAAGAAGAACAAATTAATAAAACACTACAAGTATATGGGGTATAAATATTTAGGCTATAATTCAGAAAGGTTACATATCGGTGTGAAAACCTGGTTCTCTGGTAGCAAATGACGCACATTTTATGTTAGTCACTACAGGGCAGCATCAACATTTCACACAACAGCTACAATATTGCACCACTTCATAAGTAAAGGTGCTTTCTAAGAAAAAAAGGCTGTGATGAACATATGGAATGCAGAATTTGCAGAAGTTTGAAATTCGATGAATTTTATGTTTTAGTGGAAACTACTGAATAAACTGAGCACAAGGATATCTTTGGTTTCTAAATTATTGGAAAAGATATGACAAAATAACATAATCTGCTCGGAAACATGTGATTAAATGGGAAATGCAACCTGATGATGTCATAGGGTGGTACATTTTTTCAATTCTAAATCTATTTTTCCTCTATTTTGCATAGGTAACAGGAAAAAATTATAAAAATGAAGCAATGAAAATTTTTCGAGCAAATTTTCCACTGAGAAAAGTATAAGACTTACGGAATAGAACTTGTTCAATTTGAATAAAAACTGGGCAGCTACAAGAAGTTCTAGATGCTTAGCATTTTGGCAAATAGACTCTCCATCTATTGTTAAAAATATCCGTAGTTTATCAGGTGAATCATTGTTCCATTTAGCAAACAGCGATCTGACCCATTCTGTGACCCCACTGAAAAATAATTAAAATGAATTAACAACTTAATAATTTTTCCTTTTTTTTCTTTTGAGAAAATGATGGGGTTAAGGATGTGCATTGAGATAAAAGTAGCGAACAAAATATTAAATTACTTAGTAAAAGTAAAGGATAAAGACTAACAAATTCAGTTTAGAAGAGTGAAGATTTCAGTCTTCCACAAAAAAGATCATACTTCAGGAGCTCATTTTTGCTCTGTTTCCTGAAATTTTTACTCATTTGAAATCAAAGGGCCTTGTTCCTACATGGCAATTTTTCATTAAGAGCTGTGCAAATAAACTTAAGGAATTGCAGAATCCAGCAGCAACTCTGATAGGCAGATAGCAGCAGTACACTTGGAAAAAGTTCCCTACTGGAGTGTAAAATGCTCTTTTCCTCCTGACTTACTACAAAAACAGGATTTTTAAAAAATGTTGATGCTATTAATTGTCATAAAATACATACTTGATTTTGTTGGAGTCAACTGGAGGTCCAGTCCAATTAGCTTGAACAAAAAGTCTAAGGAATGCCACAGGAAGACATAAGTAATCAGAAAAACTGGAAAGAAAAAAAACGCATATAATTATGGAAACTCTCATTCAAATGATAGATTTTGAACTGGATTGTGAATATTGCTCAGGTACTTAGTAAAAACAAAGATACCTAGATAGGTTTGCTGCTGATATAACGTGTAAACATATTTGCAAAGATGCACAAGTAATGTGATTAAGTAGAGGAATGCATAGCGCAGAGCCGTAGGATTACGCAGGCATGTGTTGCATGGAGCTTGGCCAGTTAAAGATCTTGCAAGCCTCATTAATGGTGAAAGTAGGTTATTTCAGACAATATGATTGTTTTTAGAAGTTACAATGAGAGAAATTTTTTAGCATACACATAACACTTCGTGAGCTATGGCCCTTCAAAGGCTCTAACACTCAATGCCGAAAGATTTGGTTACTCCACTTGAAGCTTTTGTAAGTACTTTTACCATTGAAGAGAAATTTGGAGGTCATGTTGCCAACTACATAGCTCATAAATTTCTCACTTGCAAATAAACTAAGCTTCCTAGTTTCCTCGGGTCAAATTCAGTACTGCGGTAATTTTTTCTTTGCAATGAATAAATTTTCAATAGAGCTGAATTTTTCTTGACCAGACAGAAGTTTTCTCTATTCCGAGAAAACGGCCAACTTCATTAAAAGCCAACTCAGACTATTTCCAAAATAATTGAATGGGCCTGTTGCAAACTTTTGCTAGAGCAGAATGAAGAATTGTTTCTTATAGATAATGCCTCAAAAATCACGATGAGCGCATCGGCAAAGTCTGAAATGCACTCATAAATTCACAATCTGCGTAAGAAAATTGCGTTATTTTGAGCTTCCCGCTTCAAAAACGATACCACTGCACAGGTGAACATTTTGTTAGAGGAGTCGCTCCATCGTCGGCAATACTCATCATGGCCGACGCTTGCGCAGTTCCTCGCGTAATTCGAGGAGAGTTCAAGGTCAATTAAGGCGGGCGAGGAAAATATGAACGTAAACACGCCGATTGTTATGTGGTTTAATCCTGTTCAGGTGTTATCTCGTCCCATCACACGTGTTTTGGCGGACTGGCGTCGGCCATGATGAGTATTGCCGCCAATGGAACGACTCCTCTAACAAAATGTTCACCTGTACCGTAGTATCGTTTTCGAAGCGGGAAGCTCAAAAAACCGCAAATTTCTTATGCAGATTGTGAAGTTATGAGTGAATTTCAGACTTTGCCGATGCGCTCATCGTGATTTTTAGGGCATTATCTGTAAGAAACAACTCTTAGTTTTGCTCTAGCAAAAGTTTGCAACAGGCCCATTGTTATCAATAATCCATCTGATATGCTTTTTTTTTTCCCCGGCTGAGCAGTACAATTGAATTGACAGGTTTAAATGCAAACTATGGACAAAATTGTTATGCTTGGGAGTTGAACTAGAAATATTTAATGGATTTCAAATGTTCAGATGATGTTCTTTAAGTAGAGACTTTTTGCTGAATCAAAATTACAGATATCAACATAAAATAAATGAGACTACTTACGATGTGAGGGTATTCAAGCATCTGTTCACTGTCTCACTATTACAGGCAGTTAAAAAAATCAAATCCACATCATCGCTATGTTCAGAAGAATTAATTGCTGCTTGCAAGGAATTGAGTAAGTTCTTGGAGGCATTGGAGTGGAAAACCTCAAAATATTCACCTTTGCGGAGAAATTCAGTTAGCGATGGAATGCTATCATTTGCACCTGACTCTGAAACATAAGAGGTAAGGAATCCTTTTAAAAAAAGTTGAGAGAGACTGATTAGACCACTGCAAAGAAGATTATTTCCAAATTCTAGTCATCTAAAAATTTTAGGAAAATTAACGCTCATTCCAGCACTTGGACCAGTGTATTTAAGATTTGTTTGAAACTAAAATAATTTTCAACAAGATTGATAGAACTTGTGTCAGTTACTTTGGACCGTCACACGCGGCAGAACAATAGACAAATCTGCGTGTAGCAGCTTGGTGGCAATCAGTCAATCCTTGATTACTGTTGGATGATGGCAGCAAAGCAGCTTGCAAACATGAGGTAAACCAGGTTCTCCTATTCTTGCTTCCATTCTGAATCAAAGCTTGGTGTGACTCTTCTGTCAACCAAGTTGACATTAATAAAAATAAGAACCATTGGGTATTGGGTATTCTGACAAGATTTTAGTCTAAGACTTGAGTCCATTAGATTGTAGGTACCTTGAGTCCACGCCAAAGAGGAATAGGCACTTTTAGACTACGATAAAAGATCTGTCATCTTGCTTCTGGCAATAACATTACATGTAAAACTGATGATACATGATCTTTTGTCCCAGTCCGGAAGTTCGTAAACTTATTCGGCATGAACTCTATCGTAAGCTAGTTTGAAGCTGCGATTGATGTCTCTCAACGTCATCATGATCCAGCTCAAACGTTATAAAAATTTTTTGGTACCCACCGATGGTATAGTGTGCCCGTGTATTGCCAAAAAACATTTCTGAAATAGACCATCAAAAACGGCACAAAAGTGTCATAGAAGAAAGATAACTTAAGTTCGTAAAAAAACGTGCAGCTAACCTCCAATTGACGTGACTTCAGCCGTCGATTGCAGTCTTGTGGCATGACAAAATTCGATGATGTTAAAATCTTCGGCATTGAATTTCGTAGATGAAAATGAGGTATCCATTATATTATGTCAAATGAAATTACATTCCGGGCAATTCAAAATAGATATGTAGTGAAAATAAAAGCACGTGTGTTGTGTGATAAGAAAATACGTCAAATTCGTGTTGTTGTTACAGTGATGCAGGACAATAAAATTCGACGAGCTCTTTCCACTTTTGTTTTTTTTATAACTATCCTAATTTCATTAAAACATCGTATTATGATGCCTCAAATATGAAAATCTATAAATTTATTCACTAATTCTAATTTTTCTCAAGAATTACGATTTTTTCAATTCATATTTTCCATCAACAAACTTTTACTTACTCACATTGGGAAAACTTGGCCTTGATAGATTTGGCGCCATTTTCAAATTGACGGAGAAACTTTTGACGTGGAATGCCGCAAGGTGTATCCTGCGATTCCATTCAATTTTATAAATATGTGAGCAATACAGAAAAATGTTACAAATTATCTCAACCATTTTCTATACAGATTTCACCACGTGATCATTTTTACTGAAATTACTACTCATGATAATTCATGTGCTTGATGTTACCTTTTCTTTGGGAGATGCTTACTTGCATTCTTTGAGGAAAAGATGTGTGCGCATTTAACATGTTCTGTGATGTCAGTAGAGTTTTTGCATGCTGTAATATCAGTTATAACTGATTGCCTGGGTTAGTGGATAATTCACTGAAAATTTCCTTCACAATGAAAATGTTATAAGATTTAACTCGTCCAACAGTAGATCTCATTCTCCATCGATCCAAAATTGGAAACTGGTGTAAGCTGTTTTTAAACGTCTCATTTGTCCACTCAAAAATTTGAAAAGTTTACTTAGAAGTAAGAACTTACCTGCAAATAGAACTTCAGTTTTCTAATTGATCTGCAGTTATGCGCTTAATATTGCTTGATACTCTCCCGCCTGTTTGTTGGGACAAGGATCTAAGTAATTATCTGAGTACCTATTCCTCTTTCAAAACAAACTTACAAGTTCCTTGAATATATACTTAAGCTACTAGAAAACAATTTTTTGTATAACATTCAATTTTGACTTTTGCATGGATGATGAGATCAAAAATTAAAACGCATTGAGGAATCACCGAAAAATTATAAATTTCATGAGGAATTGGATCAGCTGAAAAAAGGGATATCAAGTGTCACAGATCTTGGTTCCAGTGCAAAAAAGGGCATTTTACAAACTCTACAACATGAAACGCACACAAATGTCAAACTAAACTGGATTCATGATGGTTTGATATTTAGAGCTCTAGGAACATTGTTTTTAGAGGAAGGTATGCTTATGCATCTGAAGTTTTCGTCTGCCATGTTCGGTGGTCAAAATTGTTGAATTTTTAATGAGATTTTACTCCCCGAGATGAAAAACTGAGCTTGACTACTGGGTACTTATCTCTAGGGATATAACAAGAAGCTCCCTGACAAGATCTCAATTCAAGAACTTTTTTTCTCAAAAAAATTTCCATGGCTGCGCTTGGGTCTTCAATTCTAAGGATTCCTTGCATACTAAAAACGAGCCTCTTTTTACTGGGATCCTGCTCTATTTTTAAAGGTCAAAATTTCTTGCTGGTGAAAAAATACCGAATGAGAATTTGAATTTTAGACCATTTACTAAGACACTTTACAATTTCATTTCTTGAATAGCTAAGAACTAATGGCTATGACTATTCATAGACTAGTGACAAATCACTGTTAGTACACTTACTTAGAGGAGTATGTGGAATCCAAATCGTGATTTGAGTAGTTGGGTAATTTTTTTAAAAGTTCCACTGAAGTTTCTGGTCGTTTGAAAATCGTGTTTAACATTTCTTAAAAGTGAGCGATGTTTCTGTGAGCTTGACCTGTGCCATGGTCTATCAAATGATACGTTAATAAATAAATAAAGAAGGAAATAATACCCAAGAAATATCCAGATGAATGCCCATGTAAGATTTTTTGGGACAAGCATTAGTTTAAAGTAACATAGACATGTTCACAATGTTATTTGAACTTTTCAGAATTATCAGAATAACTGAGCTGACTCATGCAAAAAGGCAGAAGTCCAAAAAAGATTTTTCTGATAAGATGTGTCAAAATTTAAAGAAAAGCTGGTCAAAAATAATTTCTAGGCGACTTAAATCAAGCACCAGATCCGAGGTTTTTAGGAACTGACAATAATCAGCATAATATTGAATGAATCTACTGATCTACAATAGAGAATGGACATTGAACGTTTCCACATGAATCAAATCAATTATGACTGGGGCCGAACTTTGTCAGTCCTTTCCATCGTCCTTAAGTATACTCGAGGCGCATCTCCACCGCACTGAAGTCTGGCTTAGCGCTTCTAATTGGTTAGGGGGTGCAGTTTGGACTCATCGATGAATGTTGCGTCTCCGTGTGAAAGAGCGGATAAAATTCGACTCCTGGATGGATCCACTTTTTTGAAAGTAGTGGAAGATTTAGGAGAGCTATTGCATGATTAACGAAAAATTGTCTCAATTCAAGTGCCTCACTCATTGGTGAGGATACTTTTTTCTGGGCAAAAAAAGGCAGGTGGAACAATAAGTGAACTCTTTGGAAAATCGAGTGTAGAAGGAAGTTTATGTCAGTTGTTTGGACAGTAAAAATTGATAATGAAAAAAAACAAAAAGTATGAAGTTGAGTGATAAAAATATACAATACAAATAACAAAACTATAGACGACGACCACGTCGACCTCCTTTCCTTCTTGTCTGGTCAGAGGGAATGGGTGTGACATCTTCTATCCTTCCGATCTTCATGTTGGAACGGGCTAAAGCACGGAGAGCTGATTGTGCACCAGGTCCAGGGGTTTTAGTTTTGTTACCACCAGTAGCTCGCAATTTAATGTGCAGAGCTGTGATACCTAGAGATTTGCACTTCTCTGCAACATCCTGGACAGAAAATAAGATCATTAGAATACAAAATTTAAACAAATATCGACTTAAAACAATGCCATTATCTTGCCATTGGAGAGTTAAATACATCAAAAGCTTGAACTCAGACTTGATGACTTAATTCGACAAAATCCACTCTTTCAAGTAAGTAGCCTCCATGCACTGCTTAAGGTGTCTTCACCCATGAGCAGACTCTGTGTAATAATTTTTGAATATTGAGAGATTATTCCTTGAGTTAAGTTTTGAAGCATGGGATTATTCCCTTGGGTCCCAAATGAGCTGAAATGAAACTTTTCAGATGTTAGCAACAGCACTTAGAATTTTGAGACAGGGACAGACTTGTAAGTAGCTATTAATTCAATTTGTCTACAAGTTATTATCTTTAAACTCTAAAATATATCTCTAAAAATGTTTTCTGGCTCTGGATCAGTCACATGATTCCTCACTCCAAATCAAAATGAGAAGAGGGCCTTCATTTGGGAATGAGTCCGAAACAAATTCTGACGGTGCCTTTTTTTATTGCTTATGTCCTTTATTACTTTGCTGAAAACTGCATTTATTGTCAATTTGTTAAAATTTGGTTTTGCTAGATTATAATTAGGCATTTTCTTGAAAGTATGGAGCTAATTGAAATCCAGGAACTGGTTGGGCGACATCAAACGGGAAAATTAAGAGATAAAACCGATCGGCTATGGAGACTTGTGTCAAAGTTTTGTGCTGTGAAACTTCTATGCAGATTCAATGAAGGAGGAGAGGAGATGAAGATTTGTATTCAACTCATTTAGTTGAACTGTTTTCCTAATGAGCATGAACAGGCATATTCTACTTCTTTCCATAATAGTGAGGTGAGATCTCCTTTTACGCCATGGAAATCTTTTTTCACCTCCAGCAACAAAGCTCAGAGAGGAAAAATACTGACTGGTACCTTGTCTCATACATGCAGGCAGCCTAAAATTACATGTGAAATGCCTACAAGAACCACAACTTCATCTCTCTCTGTCTGGAACGCTGATGTTGCTGTAACCATTGTCATGGTAAATCAGTAATAAGAAAGTATAGCAAGACACTGAGATCAGCTTACTGGGAGATAATACGGGACAGAGGGAATAGTATTTCTATCGAATTTCCAATTACTTGAATAATAATAATGAAACAGTAGAAATGTGTGTATTGATTTGCAGCCTTCTTGTCATACTTTATGTTTTACATAGAAAACGACTGAACGTGAGTTCTTGAAAACTTCGGTGATTTTTTTTCTCTATATGAAGAATATTCTATGAAAAGAGCCCCACACAGTCGTTATGGGAAATGTCTTGCTACACTTTAATGCAACTTGGATATGTTGCTCAGCAAGTCATTCTGATCTAAAGTTTTTATGGTCCAAAAGAGGTTCCAAGAGCGGTTTTCGAGATATTCGCCGTTTTAGGTGCGTAAATTGAGGTTTCGTTGGCCGGATTGTTGTGCGGCACTTTTTCTGCCCTTCCCTTCTAGTCCACTCCAACCGCTCTCTGCTTCCCTGCCACCCATACTTGAGGCTCGGACTTTGATGCTCACGGTGATAAGACCACCCGGCTTAGGGCGATGATGAGCAAAGCCTCGTGGACGTCGGAGTTCGAGCCTCGGGTAAAGGTGGCGGGGAAGCGGAGAGCGGCCGGAGTGGACTGGAAGGGAAGGATACAAGAAGCTCCGTGCAACAGTCCGGCCAGCAAAACCTCAATTTACGCACATAAAACGGCAAATATCTCGAAAACCGCTTGTGGGATCTCTTTCGCTTGTTGGGAAGAACTTTTGATCAGAATGACTAGATGAGCAACATATCCAAGTTTCATCAGATTGTACAGTGAGCCATTTCCCATAAGGACTTTGCGGGGTTATTTCAAGCCATTATGCTGGTTTAGTCTCCATTAAAAAATAAAGTAGAAACGGAGATTATAGAACACTGCAACCGAGATTTGCGTTTTGCAGTATCACTATCATTATGCTTCAGATAGAAAATACAAAGGAACAGAAAGGTGGCAGGAGCATCTAATTGAAAATTTCGGTAAATACACTGTCTCAACTAATCTTATTTTAAGCTTGAAGAGAAAAAATATCTCACCTGAGCGGCCAACATAGCAGCATAGGGTGAAGCTTCATCACGATCAGCTTTGACTTTCATACCTCCTGTGACACGTACAATTGTTTCCCTGGAAACATGAATGATCGAGAAATTTGCGATCAGTACACAATTTTCAGAGAACATCAAGTAAATTAATGATGATATAAAGGAGAAATTTAAAACACCTCTCTGGAAGGGTACGTATCATGGAAGCAGAGATCAATGTTGACACATTAGAGAAGTGTGGATCACTGTGCAAATACAATAAAGAATTTGCTTCCCATAATATGATGTATCATTTGATCATTTGATGAGCATCATCAACAGGGTGTAAAATTTGGTATGATTAGGTATACTTTACTACATGGAATAGTCTCTTCGCGAATCATACAGAATTTACATGCATTATACACAACTAGTGCCAGATCAAGCTATTAAAAGAAGCCTAAACAAATACTGATATAGATTAAATCAAAATCTTCCTGGACAATACTAACATAAATTACCACAGCTTGCTCCACAATAGATAAATTTTATGTGGTTAACTTAAAACTAATAGTTGTAGACCCTTTAAATTGAACTACGCCAGTGGTGATAATTGTTCTGTGTGCCAATCTGTACCAAATATGAAATAAATAGTCAATTTATCTCCCATTGCCCTTCAGTTATCCCATCTCATGATTTGATCTCTTCATAGAAAATTTTAGACATCCTAGCAGGTACAAATATGAGTTTGTGTAGATAACTTCAAGAATGAAAATATTAATATAGGAAAACGTCTCTGGCTCATATCGTGTTCAAACAGGGAAAATACATTTAGAGAGAGTCCTACAGATTACCCAGACTTAAAAGTTTCCACAATATTTACTGGTGCCGAAGCTTCGTACCTTTCAACCTGTGGTGATAAGATTTCATACACAGTATTTACACTGCAACCGTGTAACGTCTGTCCTACAATCATCCGAGAACTACAAGAGTAGTTGAAGATGGAAAAACATAGCAAAGACAAATGCAGTTAATTCTATATTCCACTGGAAGGTGAGACTGGCATAGGACAAACAATGCTAGATGACAGATACGTCCTCCTGACACAAGTAGTAAATGACTGAATATGGGATAATTTAAAGATGAGTAAGTAAATATTCTGTTTGCATCTAGGGTGCAAACTTTAGAAATTCAAGCACGTAAACTAAAGGCATTGACACTGAGCATGGGATGAATATTCTCCAGCTTACCTTCCTGATAAATCCGTGACATGAACGAATGTGTCGTTGAAACTGGCGTAAATATGGGCGACTCCAAAGACCACTTCGCCTTCCTTGATTTGTGGTCCAAGAGAAACCTGTACTTGTTCCTGCACTACTTTCCCTTTACGAGGAGCCATTACGAATCGATCTAAGAGACAAAAATAAAAAAGATTATTAGTACTTTTGAGCGCCTAAAAGACACGTTTAGTGACTACGGATAACCTATATGCTCGAAATTTATCCACCGCCATCCGAGAAACTGGACGACGATCGGCTGAACCGGGAGTAAAAATGAATTAAATAAGTGGTTTTAATCAAATTAGAACGAACTTAGGAAAAGAGAAAAGGGAATAATTAATAAAAACTCCTTACATCAGATAAACTGGCTGGAAAAAACACAAAATTTCAGTTCATGCCACTTTCGGAAACGGACATAAACACAGAGAACACCACAGAGGGTAAGACCCTCAGAGGTACACCGGGAAATGGGGCTCATGGCGTCTCGGCTGATGACTAAAATACTTACTTCAATTTTTTACGATATTCGGCTGAATTTCTCACAAAAAATGTCAAAAATGCAAATATCAAGATTTTAATCATTCATTATTGGCAAAATTTTTGGCCATTAAAATAAATTAATATGTCTTTTGTTCAAAATTAGTTCAAAATCAGGCGCCACGCGTGACTAACTCATAAGAGTACCCGGGGCTTGAAAATGGGTACCTCTAGTGCTAATCTCTCTATGATACTTTTCGTAAACATAACCTACGCGCACTAGATTTCATTTTCTTCACGAATTTTGAATTCTGAGATTGTAAAACAATTTATCCCGGTAATTTTATCTTTCCCTTTAAAAAATAATTTGGATCACTCACCGTTCACTCTACCGTACTATAGCGACAGTTTTGTGCAATCTAATTTCTTCTCTTCCAGAATCTATAGAGAACTTAAAAAAGTGTTTCAATGGAGCTGAATGTGTGCTTTCTAGTGCAATTGAAGATCGTCAGGTGCTAGGACTAATTACACTTTTTCCCTGTGAATCTCCTCAGTTTATTCCAGTTATTTTCAGCAAAATATCCGTACTTTTCGCTAAGTTTCCTGGAACCACGGTACAAAATGACTTCTATCTTCGAGCAGATAAAGCTGTTGTATGATCAGCAATTATACTCCAATCTAGTCGTCGTTGTAAGTTATTCACATGTCTTTTTTTTTGCAAGTATTAAGAATTACTGAAAAGATAGACAGCCACTGTATTTAGGATACAAATTTTGTATGGACAGGTTGGGGTCAATCTCAATCATTCCACCAGTTTCACCATTAGCCATTGGAAAAATTTCAGAATCCGAACTTTCCTTTCATTCTGCCTAGCTATACTAACATTATTTCAAGATCTGGTCCCATTAACAAAGAAACTAGAACAGAAATTGACCAAACATTTTGCTTGATGAGGTAGCGGGTGAGGAAATTATCTAGTGAAAGCTCCTTTGAAAGATGAGAATGGAGCCATTGCAGATGAGTAATTGAGGCCAGTCAGCGGAAGATGGAATCTGCTGTCAAATTAATTTTCCACTCATCAATCTCCGTGCTTGAAAGAATTAGTAAAAACTGAGTTACTTTGTCAGGTCTTCATATCTTTAAAGTTGGACTGAACTACACTACATCGGATAATTTTTCTGTGCATTTAGAACCTCATGATATTAAACCTGGTTCTTCAGGAGTCAAAGCTTAAAATTCACTTGAATTTATTTTTGTTGCAGGCTGATTTAGTTCTTAGTGCTAGTAATCACTCAAATGATCTACTATCACCTCTAGCAAAATTTCAAACTTTGGTGTACTACGGAGAGTCTCTTTTCCACAATGACCGATATCGAAAAGCAGAAAACATCTTTCGAGAGGCTTTGCAGCTGAGAAAATCATTCATGAAAAATAAAGAGACAGCTAAACTTCTAGAGCAGCAGAAGGATTTATTTTCAGATATAGGTAATTATGCCAATACTTATTTCAGTCCATGTTTCACTCAGATGTTCCGAGTACTTACCACAGAGAGATTGCATTTTTATGATGTGTTTCCTGATTTTGTGTATTGTCAGGCGAGGGGGGCTCAGTGAGAGGGGGCCAGTTTTTCAGAACCTCTCCATGAATGAATTTGATTCTGCAACAGGTGATCATTCCTGTCCGTCAAGTTGGTATCGGATCTCTGTTACTTGCCAAATCAGTTGTCTTATGTACATTTAGAGATAGGCAGAAGCTCCACCAGAGGTATCATCAGCTAAGTAAGCAGTTGTTTTCTTTTGACTGTCATGTGCAGTAGACTGATCGTTTCTACTCAAGGCAGCGGCATTGCCTGCAGTCAATCCTTTGGCATCTGACAACTGCCAACTTATCTGACAACACCTCCATCTTTGTTTTCGCTTTGAATGGGCCAATTGCGCTGGTCGTAGAACTTTGTTTTGATGCTTCATTCTTGTAGATGAGCTAAAAGTAATGAGACCGAGATATCGCTCTTTGAAAAGTTGAGTTTATGACATCATCCACTGTGGTAGTGACATTCTTGGTGTCTTATGCCTTGCTTTTCATCAGTCAGTATGACGCACATTTGCACTGGTTACTCAATGTGAAACTCGGATGAAAGCAAGGTGGGAGAAACCAAGGGTGCCACTACCTTGGTGGATAATGTCATAAACCCGACTTTTCAAAGGGTGATATCTCGGTTAATATTGAACGTAGAAAGTTGCTGCTTGGACGGGTCTTATAATTTTTAGCTTATCTACAAGAATAAAGTATCAAAACACAATTCTGTGACCAGTGCAACTGACCTATTACACGAAATAATCAAGATAGCAGTCCTTCTGTCTCATCCTTAACATGCAATAACCTTTTTGACGAGGACTCTACTCCTGACTTCCTTTGTCCTGCTGTAAGGTTTAGCAAAGAATTCAAATGAAGTCATTATTTTGAGTATAGTTGGACATGGATCCTTGAAATAGTTTTGCTACGGCTAGCCTGCTTGGGTGTAGCTCCTGTTTACATGATTATTGATATTAATAAGTACTCGATATTCCGTTGAAAGTGATACTTAATTCTGCACCGTATTACTGGGTTCTCATGAGTTCTGGGGTCTCAAAAACTTTTTGATTTTAGTCTGGCTTCGAGCACACTGATATGACTACTCAGCCCTTCTCTACAGTCGTATTGACTGAACCATCCTAATTTTCTTTTTCTTCTTTTACTTATTTCAGAAATTAAGTATCAGATTCATTTGTGTCACGTGAATTTACGTCAAAATGACCAAGCAATTAATACCTTACAATCGATCCCTGGGAAGCAGAGAAATCCAAAAATCAATATGGCTCTAGCTAAACTGTATCAACAAGGAGGAATGGAACGCTCAGCAATCACTGCCTACAAAGAAGTGTTGCGGGTAAGTGTAAAAAATTACACTTCAACATAAGAGCACAAACTTAATATTAACTTGAACTGTAATTGGGTCGATTAGAACAATAAGTGGACTAAGTTTCGCAAAATGGAATCATTTGCATCAAAATGCTGCTGAAATAATGTAACTTGCTCTCCTGGCATGAGAGGTTGAAAGTTGTACCATTTACATTCTTATATTGCCAAGTGTAAACAGCTTATTCAAAAGACAGAGAAAATTTTTTGTCTAACTTTAATCTACAGAGGTGTTTGAATCATTAGAAGTTATGTAAAATGAAATACTTCCCCCTCTCCCCATTTTTACCGAAAACCCTCATATTACTTTTGAATTAGTAGAGCTAATTTATTTACATCTTTCCTTCATCCACAGGAGTGTCCATTAGCCTTGGAAGCAGCAGAAGGTCTTCTGAGTGTAGGAGTTAAAGGCGTAGAAGTCAATAGTTTAATGATAGAAGCCGTATCCGGCCTTGATTGGTGAGTAAAACAACTCTTACAATATACTAACCCTAGGTACTTACAATATACCTTTTTATTTCTTTTCATTGTCATATTTCTCATAAAAAAATCATTGAGGAAGAGATTTTCTGCATCTTTTCACAGACATCTGCTGACTTATACCTACTTTTTATTCCTTATTTTGTTCGTATCCTAGGCTAATCAAGTGGATCAAAGGACACGCTCATCTACATGGACGAGAATATCAACTGGCTATTGCAACGTTTCAAGATCTCCGACTCTGTTCTCCCCTCCGGGATAATCATAGCATATTGGTCTCTCTAGGAGAAGCTTATCATCATTCTGGAGAAGGGGCTCATGCTTTAAGTACCCTACAAAATGTAAGGAATGGTCCAATTTGATAGCATCTCTTAGCATTGTCGTATTTTTATCATCGTCTTTACTTTGCTATTCAGTTAAATCTTCGTAATTGTTTTTTGACGATTGCCTTGTGAATAAGCACAATGATATTTTTAAGCACAACAATTTTTAGTAAAAAACATTTTTCCCTTCAATATATTGTGCACTTTTCTATCCTTGCACTGATAAATTATTTTGCAATCAAACGATCAGTGCCTATTTCTTTACTTGCTACTTACATATTCTTTGAATTGTGACAAGAGGTCACTGTAGATGCAAGACACTTGTCATTTTAGATTGAGAATTATGATGAATATCATAACTTTTTAGTGTAACTTTGGCCTTTTACAGAGGAAATTCCTCTTCTAGGCGCTGACAAATAAAAACATTTAGACAATGGTACGGAGATGAGTCTGAGGAGATCTGATGAGTAATAACTTTATTTTTAGTGTATTCTTAAATTGTTGCAAACCTAACTCAAGATGAGATATGCTTTGAAGCTTTTCATTACTACTCTTTAATACATTTGGGAAGGAAAACATTCCTGTTGTCCAAATATATTGAAGGAAACTCTTTAAGGAATTTCATTTTCAAACTTCATATGATCCTGCTGTAAATAATTCAAGTAAATAAGTTAAATTCTGCTCTGTAAAAATGACTAAAGAATTTGAATTTTATTTTAATGACTGGTTGACTACATATTTTCGGAATGAACAAATCAAATTTCAGAGTCTTGTTCCTTAATTTGTTTTATTTTTTATTTTCAGGCTTTTCTATCAGATCCTACAATGATTCGTGGTTTAGACGCTCTAGCCTCACAACTTTATCAGAACAAGAAATTTTCGGAACTAGAGAAAATAGTCCCTCCTTTGTGGTATCAGCAGGAGCATAATAAGCCTGAGATATTCACGACTCTAGGATATCTTCTGTATGCAAATAACAATCCTAATAGAGCATGCTATCTTGTCCACAAGGTAAATATTTTGGCTTCTATTTCTTTCATTCTTCTGCCAGCTGTATGTTCTGATTTTTCTGCAGTGTGGTGTGTAGGAAATGTAAAATACTTCTTGCTACTCAGAATAGTCTTGAACTTCATTAGAGGTCTAATAAATTTACCGAAGGACTTGACATAGTTTTCAGATAAATTAAATTCCATTTCTACGCATGAAAATACATAAGAAACAACAAATTTGTGGAATAACAGAATACATTTTGTATAAACTAATAATTTATATAGCTTCTTTCCATCAGTTTTGTTGTTTATCGTGTATCTGTTGTGTGTTTTGCTGTTAACTCACCCTTTATGAACTATCAAAATAGACTCCTTACCCTTAAGTCAGAGCTTAACCACACTGCGTAAACGGTCAAACAAATTGTCCTATCAGGGAGACCTTTTTTTACATGCGCTTCTCGACCATCACTTATCGAGAATTTAAATTCCCCAATGTGTTACCCCAAGTGTTTACCTTTCTCTCTGACTCACCAGTAAGCCTGGGTGAAAGCAGTGGTAAAGGACTCAGCTGTTGCCAGGCATCAAATACTGTTCTCATGATATGCCAGCACTCCAGCTTAAAAGAGCAAATCCTATAAAATATGTATGTGTATGGTTTCTATCATTGAAAATTTTTGAAAAAATGAAACTGTATGCTGGAGTTGAATAGTTTCTATCACACAGCACAGGCGCAAAAAAGTAAGAAAGCTGTGATTTTCTGAATACTACAGGAAGTTTAATCAAAAATCAGATTATATGGACATTCAAAATCTACTATCCAGAGGAAAGAAACCTGATCATTCATTCTGTCATCGAAGGATTGAAAAATGTATATCTAGGTGTTATATTACGATAGACAATATATATTTTGGATCAGTTGTTTAACCTAGGACATCCTAAGTAGGTTAATAAGGTATTAGAAGTAAAAATTACTATCCTTTAATTTTTATTTTTTTAAAAAAAAATTTCAAACTTTATTTTTAGGCATGTTTGCTGTGTCCAAAGAACATAGAGGCTTTAATCCTCAAGGGAGCTCTCCTTTATGAAATAAAAAAATTCCAAGATGCAGCTATTCATTTCAAAGAAGCAATCCAGGTACTTTATCGTCATTATTTTGTCAGTAGAATTAGGTTTACCACAATAGTCTATCTCTGCAACGTATATTGCAGAGAAACTAACTTTATAATTTGATAAAAATAGTTCCATTAAGTTATTGGCAATTATCCTCTTGATTATCAATTTTACTAAATTGGTCACGTTATTCTCTCTCTGGATTGGTTCAACAAACGCATGCTGCTCTTCGTCCTTCAAAGGACATGCAAGTATGTTCTGTGGTTTGTCTTATTATTTGATGGTCCTAACATGGCAGCCAACCATGGTCATTTCAAATGAACGAAGCAATTGAATTTTATTACATGAATAAATTGATAGTCTCTACTCTCTATGATTTAAAATTCAACGGTTTTTTTTTTCAGTCTAATAAATTCATGAACCCTCATTTTTAAGGATTTACTTTGCATAGCCAAATTAGGTTGTAGAGTAAAACTTAAGATATCTAGGTGAAATTTGTAGAATTTTGTCCTCCTTTGTCATTAGGGCATATGTCTCTCTTCTTTCAACCCAAACTGTGCCTTCTTTTCTGCTGAGTATCAAATTTTTATCTCTCATAATGTAGGCATTTTTCTGTTGAAAAACCCTCACAAATTAGATTGCATGATGTGGAAAGTAGATACCAGCAAAAGTATCCAGATAGTGCATAAAATGTACAGTAATACATGTTACACGGTTTATTTATTTTAGGTGGCTCCTTACCGGCATGAACCACACAAAGGTTTGATTGATTGTTACATTGCAATGCACCGCATTCGAGAAGCTGTCACAATTGCAAGTAACGCTTGCAAGCAATTGGGTCAGACCCCCCGGGCTCTAGTGGTAAGATTTCCATCTCCTGTCATGGCAGTTGTTGATTAGGTTTTTCTTTTTCTTTTTTTTTATTCTTTTTTTTTTTGAAAGATTTTCAATTTTTTAATTATGGAGTTGATGTTGTCAGGAGCCATCAGAATGTTGGAAGAAAGAATGTATAATTAATACATTGCCTGAAGCATCAATCATGAATCCTAGGTTAACGAATGATCATCAGTAATGACTGATATGAAATGCTAAAATGTAAGACAAAAAAACTAATGTTAATGAAGAACTTTTGATAGCTGAACATCGTGTATCAAAATAATAAGAAAGACTTCATTAATAATGCATTCCCTCCAAAAAGAGGGAGAAAAGGTAAAAAACCTCTAATCCTATCACTTCCGCTACAATTTATCTGAATAGGTCATTAAGTATAATAGAACAAGAATTATCTTTTGTATACACGGAATAGCTGTCAAGAGTCAATTAAGTCAATTAAGATTAGAGGCTTTTTAAGGGTCAATTTATTTACCAATATTTTACTGTAATATAATATTGACCAATATTTTTCTGTCAAATTATAGCTTTATGCTACAGTCTTAATGAAGGATCCTGTCACAGTCTGCAAGGCTAAAAATCTTTTGGAGAAAGCTCTAGCCCAAAATGAAACATGTTTGCCGGCCGTCTATTTGTTGGCAGAAATCTATGAACAGGTATGTATTTAATTAAAATATTTTCTAAAACAAAAAAAAAACAAAAAATAAACAAAAATAAATAAATAAATGGAGAAGGATTGAAGTGAGTTGGTGTTGGGATGATTCCACTATTCAACTGGATTGAGTGAAAAATAATAAACCCAGTTCTAATGCCAAGTCTCTAGGACCAAAATACACAGAGATACAGCTCCTCAGAACAATGCTGTTGCTTGAGCCACTCGCCCCAGTATTTGTTTTCACGGTTCCTTCTACATTTTTTTCATCCTTGCATCCCACTTATTGAACAACTAATGCTGTATACAGATTTCAAGGTAATAGAACCATATTATGCACTACTTCTCTGGATGATGTCAACCTCAAGTTTTTCAAAGGCCATTATTTTTGTCGATTTTGAGTGAAGAAACTCGACGTCTATGGCATGCGCAGCTGGCTTGTTGCTATTATTAAGTATTATTGGTATGGTATTGGTATGGTTCTATCAATCAACAGTGATGAAGAAGTTTTGAATCCTTTAACACCTGAGGAGAATTCTGGAAAAAGGGCCCATAAAACAAAGGCAAGCCCATTTCCTGATCCGTCGTATCCAGACAAGCGGGTAGCAGTGGCTTTAGCTTCACTCCTGTCTGTGCAGGTAGTACGAGGGGCGTTCAATAAGTAAGTATCCCCCCTCTCTAAAATCCATTAGAATGAACCAATTTTAAAAAACTTGGGCTCAAAATCTTCCTTAGGATATTTTGAGTTCAACAAAACAAACCGCAACAAAATCGGACCATGTCCGGCCGAACGCGAGCCGTTTGAACGCGCCGAGGTGCTCGACGCTCCCGCCGAATCCGCGAGGATTTGAAGTCCGCTACAGGAGAAGAGCTTCTCTGCCAAAGCCTCAGTCGTTCATCACTGACGAAAAATCAAAGAAATTTTTGTAGAATAAGGGGCTTACCTCACTTCTCCACATAACCAGCTCGATCCAAGCAAGTCTGATACTGAGACTAAGAGAACAGCTTTTGGATGCCTCGCGCGTGGAAGTCTTTCAGCTGACCGGGGATGAAAGAGTGGACGGCTTGTTTGATCTCTTCCCTGATTCAACATTAACTCCTCCGAGTTCAGATTTGAGGAACGGGAATAAATGGTGGTCTGGTTTGCCATTTATTATCGTATCTGAAATCTGAACTCGGAGGAGTTAATGTTGAATCAGGGAAGAGATCAAACAAGCCGTCCACTCTTTCATCCCCGGTCAGCTGAAAGACTTCCACGCGCGAGGCATCCAAAAGCTGTTCTCTTAGTCTCAGTATCAGACTTGCTTGGATCGAGCTGGTTATGTGGAGAAGTGAGGTAAGCCCCTTATTCTACAAAAATTTCTTTGATTTTTCGTCAGTGATGAACGACTGAGGCTTTGGCAGAGAAGCTCTTCTCCTGTAGCGGACTTCAAATCCTCGCGGATTCGGCGGGAGCGTCGAGCACCTCGGCGCGTTCAAACGGCTCGCGTTCGGCCGGACATGGTCCGATTTTGTTGCGGTTTGTTTTGTTGAACTCAAAATATCCTAAGGAAGATTTTGAGCCCAAGTTTTTTAAAATTGGTTCATTCTAATGGATTTTAGAGAGGGGGGGATACTTACTTATTGAACGCCCCTCGTAGCTGCTCAGAGGAACACGCACGTTCGGGCTTTTACATACCCTCCTTCTGGAACCCTCCTCATTTATGAAATAATGTACAATTATGTTAGGCAAGAATAATTCAATCCAAGTGATTTCAAGTTGTAATTGAAAACTTAATTAAAACCCAAGTGAATTTATTCAGTGAACTAAGTCACAAGGGATTCTTTAAGTGTTAGATCTAGCCAATCATCCACCTCAGTCCCTTGTGCTATGAGTTACACATTGAGAAAATGCGTCCATCGAGAAAATGGAAAAAGAGAAGGCTGTAGCCACATCTACAGCTTTAAGATCTCATGTAAAAAAAAAAAAAAAAAAAAAAAAAAAAAAAAAACTTAATCGTTGCAAATTGTTTTTGTAATATTCGAGAGCAAAAGCCTAAATACATCTGGCCTGGTTAGAGTTTCCCATGTATGAATGGTTTTCCGATCTTCTTTCTTTCATGTACTTTATGAAAATTTTCCTAGCATATTTCCTCTGTTTTCTCAAGTTTACTTTACCTTATAAAAAGTTAGTCATAAAAGTTTCATAAAAAGTTTTGACTATTTCAAAATGTTTTACCTCATGCACACATTGTTAATTTCATGTTATTTCCTGTCTTAATTACCTCATCTAGGAAATGAACTTAGAAGCGGCCATTTCTCTACTTGAAAGGCAAGTCTCTCTCACTCCAAATTGTAGACTGCATCAAATGCTGGGTGACTTATTGTCTCGAATGCATGAAGATGAGAAGGCCTTTAATCACTACCAGAGTGCATTAAAGTAAGTATTAAATAATTTCTGTAAATTGCTCTCTCTAACTCCTTGTTCTCCAAATAATTTCTTTTTCCAGAAAAGATTTATTTTTTTTTTTTTTGTCTCATGCATAGAAAAACTCATGGAACTTAAAGTTAGTCCACATTTTTTACATGTGCAATCAATATCAATAGCCAGCTTGACCACAACTAGGCCTGAAAGGAATCATCTCTTGCAGAAAAGTCTTTCGAACTAAACAAAAAACAAAAGCGCAGCTGCATTTCCGTTCGTAGCTTGATCTCTCTTGTTTAGTGTGGTTTATTTTTAGATGACTTTCTATTTGATGTTTCACACTTCTAATAAAAAGTCTTGATGCCTCCCAAAATTGAGATAATTTTCCCTTGTATTATGTAATTTCCTTTTCAAGATTTCTTGATTTGATGTTACTTGCTCCTTCAGATGGAAATAAAATATATTTTTCCTCCATTTCCAGCCTAGATCCAAATAATAGACGAGCTTTGGAAGGAATGAATCGCCTGGATCAACTTTCAACAAGTGGAATGGGTGGTGCTGGCAAACTTGACTCATCCTACTACAACATGTCAGACGCAGAACAGGCAGATACATCCTACGATGTCAACCATGACCACTTAGCAGAATTTTCTGACCATGAAGCAAGCTCTGAAGTGTCTCTCTGAACCCTTCTAGTAGTCTGTGGCCTAATTTAGCTAGTATCACTTAATTTTTGAGGAATCACCCATTTATCTCATATCAGATTGCAAAGAGATTGGTAGATAAAATCCCTTTTGACTTCTTTTAATGCCTAATCCTTCTGGAAAGCGAGCGTTGAAGTAAGATTCTTATCGTGCACCCTCTCATACCATTGAGCTAACTTCAAAAACTAACTTCAGGCTTTAATACATATTTGGTTCTTTCATTATAGTAACAAATAATATTTCAAGTAACTCATTTTTAAATGTATTTCTCTCCATATCTCATCCAAAAAAATTGGAACTTCAAGCTTGATTCTCTCTGTTTTTGTAGAAGTAGTTGGTTCATTATAGGTGTGCCACACATATTTTCCACCACAAGTCTTTTCGACAAAATTTTAGCAATCCCTGGTTACAGTGTAAGAAACAATTACATTCAACAATTAAGAGTACCTATTTTGATTAACTGTTGTATTACCAGAAAAATCTTGAAAATGCCCTCGCTCATTTATCCCAGAAAAATTCAATGGTTGAGTTATAAGGGAAAGCAACTTTTATCCTCTTCATTTAACAGGCTTTTTTACTCAATATACAACAAACAATTCATTTTTTGTAAAGTAGTAATGAACGATGATGGTTAAAAATACCCACCATCAGTCACACATAATAATTATATTTTTTCTCTTCAATTTTTTCTATAGAAGAAAAAGTTAGCTCTGATGTTGGGGATTTTTAAAAGTTTCCAGTCATTTATAAACTTATAGATTGTCTATATCGCCTAATTGGGAAAAATTCCTTTTTCATAAATTGTTCATTCTACCGTAATGATTCTAAGTTTACATGCTGCAATGGTCAGATGGCATTAGAGTTACATTTCGAATGTAATTGCCTCGATTTTACAATTGATTTTTGGCTGCTGTGGCATCAGTGTGAACTGTCTTTAGCTAGTTGATGTAAAGAAGAATCTCAATTATTGCTCTCTGACTTTCTGTACTAAGTGCACTGTTGCTGTAGTTTCCTCTAAAAATAATGGGCTAAAAAGCTTGGCTAACTGAAGACGCTTGTGGCATCTTTTCAAATTTGATTCCTGAATGAATGTGCTTTTTCTCATTGCTGACTTTATGCATTCACAAGCAAGTCAATTTGAAGGAAATTACAGTTCAATGATATGAATTCCTGTAAAAGAATACGAGAAAATTAAGTCAGATTCTATCCCTCTCATAGCATGAATCCGCATAGTTGCCAGTCGCTAAGACCCCAAAGTGGCGCTCTGCTAGTGAGCCTGATCGACTGGTACCATCGCCACCACCATTAATATTACTATTCCTCCTTGCGTAATAGGGCACTTTAAAAGCCACCTGGTAAATCTTGAATGAATTTTTAAAGAGTAATTCCTTTACATCAATGATAGGTATTTTTCAACTCAGAATAAATTGCCTGTTAAGAACTATCTTTTGGACAAGTCAAATGATTTCCTCAACTTTGGTGAATTTTTCTCACCAATTTCAGGCCAAGAACAGCTTTGTCACTTGCCTTCATGTAAATACAACTGAAACATTGTGATATGTATTTATTTATAATTATAAGTTTCTATGATGCACTTGTAAATTGTAAATATTTTGTACAATATTGATCTTTTCTTGATTTTACATTCTGTATTTTTCTATGTATACAAAAATCCTTCATGCATATCTTGAGAACATTTTATTACAAAATGTCCAATATTTACTCATACTAGACTGTTCACTTACTAACCTGAGTATTTGTTGTGCTTAGTACTGAAAAGGAATTTTAAATGGAGGCGGCCGCCACTAACATGGAAAATCCCATAGTTACCTATGGTATTGGATTACCAACTATTTATGAGAAGTGGCGCGTTTTTGCCTCTTAGATATCCTTTATGAGATTATATATGTCAGATTTTCCTTTTTTAACATTTAGAAAAATGGCTCTTAAAACTTTGAATATCCTGTAAACCCTTAAAAATTATAATAGAATTCTTCTCATTTGGATTAATGTTTGTGAACCAGAAAGTCAAGTTTATGTACTCTTTATTTTATGATCTCTTTTGATTTGAGCATCATCATAGGATAAATCAATCTTTATCGTAGGACTCTATTCCATCTTACTTCATTGTGTGTGTATCACATTTTTGTTAACTCTTAAGTAGCAAATTTTTTTTTTTATTTTCCAAGCATTGACACAGTCATTGTATTCGATGTATTTAAAAGTGAAATTGTTGATCATTCTTCCTCTTTTGTACATACTTTTATCGGCAACAATTTACCCATTTTCTCAGACCTAGGCAAAATTATTCAAATTTCATTTTTCTAGCGGGACCAACTAAAAAGAATGAAGCAGGCTAGCTCAAGCATACCATCAGAAAAAGAAAGAAAAAGAGTGAAAGTTCTTTACTCAAACTTAATTGATGGGGAAGAAGTTCATTAACCGTAAAGGAGGCAAATACCTTTCAAATATTGAAATTTCGACCCTTAAATTACTCTCCTCCACATCAATGTTATTAAGTTGTACATTTTCATCTGGATAGTCCTCCAAATAAATTATCCTGTGCTAGTTTTTTCCTTCTTCTTTGTTGCTTTTGCCCTCATCAGGTAATGTCTTTTTTTTACATGACTAAAGTCACCTTTGAATAATTTATCTGATGTAATTTCTCCTAAAAATTCATCAGGAAATGTAATGATGATTCATAACAATTTTTTACAAACAATTGCTTATCTCTTTATCAGTGTAAATTCACTTTCTTTGTAAGTACCAACAATCCTACATGCAGGACGGCTTTATTCCCTCCTTAACATGTACCGAAATTTCATTACTGTAAATATAAGTATGTATCCTGAGATATGTGCTCTAGACAAAATTTTTGTAGTTATTAAATCTATAATATTTAAATACTTTTTTATTATTCAAGTTTTGGCATTCCTCTCGCTCCATTTGTCTTAAGTTTGTAAAATTTTCAATGGAAGATAATTGAAAAATTTATGTGATATTTTGTGATTTCCTTAAACTGCCAAGGTATGCAAAAGTGAGTCCTTAAGAACAGCAATATATGCATTTCGACGGTGTCAGTTGGCAATCACATAACACGGTTTGCGATGTCGCAGTCTTCCTGTCATACTCTATTTTTTAAATGGGAATCTACTCAATGGCAATTCTTTAAAACTGCTGTGATTTTTCTTCTCTGTGCAAAGAAAATTTTGCAAAAACTTCCAGGAATGATGTCAGTTTGTTCTCCTTTAAAAAAATAACATCGAGGCGGAGATTTTCAGACACCACAAACGAGTTATGTGATTGCCGACTTACACCATCGATTTGCACTTTACATGGGCAGGCAAATGTGGACTAAAAGAAAGCTCTCCTCTGTTGCTAACTTGCTGACCGTAGGTAATCTAGAAGTGAATCGATTCAGCAGAAGTGCAGAAAGTTTGTCTTTGGAGTGAAATTTATTCTCGATCTGAAGGTGTCTCCTGGTCCGGAAATAGTACCGATTTTATGAGAGCGGTCTAGAAGCACTGAAAAAGTACAGAAATTCCCTATAAAGGTCCTGAATTTTTTGCTTTATGGCATGGGTGTTTTTTAAAACAGCGTGGAAAATATGCAATCTGTTGTTCAATGATTCATAGTGCAGTATATTTTCCGCTAGATCGAGATTGAAAAGCCAGTTCATCCTCATGCCACCAATAAGCTTCGAGTTTCCTGTCCATGTCATTTTTTCCGCGATTTGCGCGTGAATTTTGACAATTTTCGAATTTCGTTACTTGAAGGCACCAAAAAATACTGAATATTTCTGCCTATGAGGTCGTTACTGAATTTTTCTGACAGGTACTAAAATAATACTGTAAAAGTATTTAATATTTGCCAGCCGTTTTTAGTAGATACTGTGTTTATACGACACATGAGTCCTGATATGGAAAATTGGCAGTTTCGAAAACGCCTTCAATCGTAGCGTGATACCTCACGCATTCCGGAGAGTAGTAATAGTTGTATCGTCGCGCCTTAGGCATACGATGGAAGATAGTATTGAAATAGCCTCCACGCATGGTCTTAACGGTTCTCCTTTGCCACTATTGCAGTTTGACCGCATAGTCTAAGTGTGCCCAAGCTAAAATTTTGCTTCGTAAATGAATCATTTTTATCGTGGAATTAAAAATCTAAAAGCTCAGATTTAGAATGTAACTAAGTAATAAGAACTCAAATCAAGAATCAACTTAAAGGTACCGAAAAAGTGCTGAATTTTTTTCTGCTTATGAGGTACTGAATTTTTTGGAAAGGTACTAAAAAAGTACCACAAAGTACTTAAGTTTCGCTAGCCAGTTTTAGTAGACACCCTGGATCTCTGCCTCAAAATGATCTCACCCCGCGGAAGCGTAAAAAATACGCGTTAAGTGAAAGTTGTAATAAATTAATGTGCTCTTACATTTTCTTTTATTTTTTGCTAATATGGAAAAAGAAAAAAAAGAGAGACAAAAACATACCCATGAAAAAATTTCATCACGAGCTCATGGCTTTTTCTCAAGACACGCGTGAACTAAGACTCACGCCGTTGAGCATACGTTCTGAACTCCGTAAAATTTTACTTAAAACCTTACCGTCCCTCCTTGAGGAAGGTGAAAATTTTCCATCTTCCATATTTTTGGACAAGGGCAAAACTGGAGAGGGGGCGGGGTGGTCTGTCCCTCCCAAGAAATGTGAGGGATTTTGCCGAGTGAATGCGTGACGTATCTCTCAACTTTTAAATAATTGTAATTTGATTAATTTTTTGATGAGGAAGTTTGAAATTGCTGTTGAGACGTCTCAATTTTTCAAAAATTTTCCGGGGAGGCCCCGTCCAGAAGGCGCGGACCTCTTTTTGGAGCTATATCGAGGAATTTTGCCCAACCCTAATAAGACGGAAAAATCAAAGAATTTTGCCGTAGAAATGTTTTCCTCGAGCCAAAACATCGTATTTTTTCACCCTCTAAATGCGTCGCATTCAGAATTGTTTGCGCTTAGAATTTTTATCAGAAAGCAACTATGCCAAAACAACTTTGAAAAGCTAAGGATAAGTCGGAGGTTTTTGTATTTTAAGTATCTGAAAAGTCAGGGAATTTTTAGATCCAAAAAAAAACTCGTCATCCTACATACGGCGATGATCACGATAGGTCGTGATTCTGCTCCTTTTTGTCAGTAACGATCCCCGAAGATTGCACCCTTTGGCAAGGTTGCCTCAAACGGAAGATAGTAAAAAATCCATAGGGTACAATTTTTACATTTTGCCAAATAAATTATATGAGAAAATTCAAAAGAAGGTCAAGGGTGTAATTACCGATAAAGTCAGGCGAGTAATTGGAGCATGATGAAAAGTAGAGTACCTGTAAAGCGAGAGTATGGACAGATCGCTTCATGGAGGGCTTAGGGCCCAAAAGTGCAGCCACCCTTTTAACCAACTTCTAACGCACAAAATTTCACTGCCAGTCTGCAGATTCCAATTCTAACCATGATGGCCAAGAATGTACAGAAATGAGCGTTCTTCCGCGAAATTGAGTAAATTTATGCAAAAACTGAGTCAAACACGTGCTTAATAAACGACGGTTCGTAACAATAGTACTAGTAAATCGTTCTGGATAATTGAAATTCATAGGTTGGCTGCATTTCTGGGCCCTAATTTTATTCGCAGAAGTATCGGTGAAGGCCTGATGGATTTTCGGAGTTTCACATCTGTCCATACTCTCGCTATACAGGTACTCTAATGAAAAGGCTCCATTTTATTTGTATATTCATAATTAATTTAATCATTTCTTTTTTTCAATCTGATTAAGTACTCAAATGCACATCTTCGTGCAACGACGACGTATGAATGCAATGAGTTACAGATTTTGCTGTCGCAAGCGAAAGAAGTTGAAGGCGCAATTGCTTTTTCAATGCTAGGTCTGGATACAACTATTCGTGTTCTCGGGATGTCCGTGTTGCATACACGAAAAATTGCGGGCGCTTTGGCTTTCTCAAGCTCAACGTATGCCTACGGATGTAATTTCTCAGGGGTTTCCTAATGTTCCATTTGCAATCGTGTTTACCATGGAATTCCGGAGTTAGACAGAGTCATGTTGTATAGCGGCAGCGTTGCCAAATGCTTCAAATTTTCCACCGAAAACACCCGCGAAGGCATCGTGGATGCCAATCCAGCGTATTACAACCAATAATATTTCAGCAATTTACACCTTTTTGCAAGGATGTAATGGTGCTAATAGACTTATTCAAATTTCCACGCCTCCATGGTAAACACGATTCCAAATGCAACTTAGAAAACCCTTCAGAGCTTACAACCGCAGGCATACGTTGAGCTTCAGAAAGTCGAAACGCCCGCAATTTAGTGTGTATGCAACACGGATACCCCGAGAACACGAATAGTTGTATCCAGAACTAGCACTGAAAAAGCCATTGCGCCTTCAACTTATTCCCCTTACGATAGCAAAATTACAACAGACACATACAAATACAACTCATTGCATTCATACGTCGTCGTTGTGCGAAGGTACTGCATTTGAGTATTTAATCAAATTAAAAAAAGAAATGATTAAATCAATTATAAATACACAAAATAAAATGGAAACCATTCAGCGCCAATTACTCGCCTGACTTTGTCCATAGAGAAAAAAAAGGAGGTGTTTGCATCTTGAGGTTTGTTTACCCTGTGACGTAGGTCAATACAACCTGGCCAGCAAAATCCGGAATTCGAAATATGAAAAACGGACCATAATGTCCGATTTTTTTATTTAAATCAACTCATGATATAATATCAAGCACTTTTTATAGTATGACTTTTTTCCATAAATTACACCATTTTCAAGAGAATCGAGATAAACGTCGCTGTACCGACCTATATACGTCATCAAAAAAATTCCAAGATGCCCGAAATGAAAACACCTCCTTTCTTTCTCTATGGACTTTGTCGGCAACTTGACGTTCTTCTGAATTCTCTCATTTAATTTACTCGGAAACTACTTCTCATTCTTTCTTTTTTTCTTTTTCCTATCTCACCGCAAAAGATGAAAAGGAAGTGTTTGAGAACGTTGACTTTGCGCCTGGTTTCTTGAAAAATACCAGCTTTCCTGGATCGATGGACATGAATCCATCAAAAAATAAAAACGTGTACCGATCGTTAGCGCCTCGATCGACATCGACTTTATCGACAAAATTCGCTCGATTCACGACTTTGTCGTTAGAGTAGTAAAGTATCCCACGCCGTGATGTAGCGGGTCTTCCAAAACTGTAATTTGTGTTTTCTTTGTCTTTTTTTTCCTTCATTTTTTACTTCTTTGAATTCAATCGCGTATTGCATTTTTTTAAAGCGAATGTAACCATTGCATGAATAAGAAAAGACATTTTTGTAGGTACGACTAAATCGTCATACCTATGTGTCATAGTAAAAATTTTGAAACAGCACTCATAAAATGGTTGCAAGTTTACAAAACACCAAATTGCCGTAAATCACGGCTCTCTTGCGCTCAAAATTACGACGAATGAAAGTTAATCACATCAGCTGGTAGATGAGACGTCATGGTTCTTGGTCTCGGAGGAAGTGAAAAAGATGTAAGGAGTGTTGCGTGCCTTTGCCGCTAGGGGCGGTTACGGTCCCGCCAACGGTCCCTCAGTGTCATGCATGGTATTATCTCAAACCACAATGTTACTCCACGTTCCTTATCGTATCGTCACGTCACTTTACCGGTAATAATCAATTTTCGTATTTACTTCGTGTCTAATGCCTCTGGTGTTGGACAGCTTAGCATTGCTTGTCCTGTAGTTTTTCCTCTCGTGGAGGAATAAAAAAGCAACTATCCGAAAATCTACTCCGATTTGGAAGTATAAAATCTTATATTTTGCTATTGTGATCTGCCGTCTTAAAGCGCTGTACTTTCCCAGTAAGTAGCTGTCATCTATTTTAAAATGTAATTTTTGTGGATTGGATGGTCGTTGAATTAATATCGTCAGGAAATCTAGTCTAATGGAGAAAATAATTAAAAAAACACAGGGCAGTTAAAAAAAAAATTGAGTACAGACTTTCCACCACTTTTTTTTACCATTGGCTGCATTTATTCCACTTGTAATTGCTTTTTATAAATCATGAAGAAAATGAATTTCAAAATATTTTTCCATATTTTTTTTAAAATATGAATTTTGTTTATAAAATCGGTGTTCATCAGTACACGTTTTTCTTAATTATTTTTTTACTGTTTTCTAATTTTCAAAATACAAACCAGGGACGGAATCTAAAGGTTGATAATTATTTAGACCATTAAAACAAGCCTTTTCAAAAGGTGAAATCATGAAATACTAGTGCACACACCAACATCAAATAGACGCAAGATACCAATCAATTTAGCTTCAATATTTTCATTAAAATATGTGTCACCTAAACAGCAAAAAAAATCCTGAATCAATCCAACAAGTAATGTTTGTGTTTATTTTGTCATACCTATCTATTGAGAAAAAAGAGGAGAGGATCTAGGTATTGGTAACAGAGTTTTTTTTACTCTCCTATTTTTTTAATCTCTCCAAAAGGAGGGGTTTCCCTCTGAATTTCCGTAACTTTACGATTTTTTGCTCATTAAAGGTGTATATTTTATGGAATGCATCACGATTTGGTCATTTTCGGATCTGATACTGGCCTAAACATGGGTCTGAAGGCCGACTTTGCACCAAACCTGTGACTTTTACGGGTTTGCGGTCGAATGCCGAAACATCCATATTTCTCGCAAAAATCGGTTTTCAGACCCATTTTCAAGCCATTTCTAGACCTACAAAGAAGCAAGGAACAACCAAATCATGATGCTACTCATAAATTTATAGACCTTCAATTATCAAAAAATCACTGAGTCGAAGAAATTCAACTAAGGTGGGTACTGCAAAAACGGCTCATATCGATATCCCCCCCCCCTCTTTACATATGATTTATTTTTGCATGCACTTAAATTATTGCACAAAGAAAATATCTCAGACGCACACAAATTTGCACACTTTAGCAATAATTAATTGCTCTTATTCTACCTTTATTCAATCTTCTTCACTCAATGATGCTGATTTGAACTGTCAAAGTTCTGAATAAATAGATGTCCGTCCGAAACTCGATCGATAGATTTAGTCCCGTCCGACGAGTAAGAGTGGAATAAATTTAAAAAAACGGGGGGAGGGGGGCATCTAAAGGTAGGCCGGATGCTCTTTGTTGAGCACCGTTTGACCTGTCAAGCAGTATGTATACCTATTTTGAAGGTTGTGCCAACTAGAAGACATAGCTACTGAGGCAGTTTTAAGTTGTTAAATTTTTTATTCCTATCGGCGATCTGTCACTAAGCCTTATGCATTTATGCGAAAAGAAACTATGTTGCACGTAAACCTTGAACACATACTTCCTTTCGACAACAAAACGTTCGCTTCATCTCGCCCTTTTATTTTTTGGATAGCTCTGTAGCGTTTGCTTACCCGATATGTGACGGTTAAAGCCAAACTCGATTAAAGCCAAACGTTTTTCCTCATTTAACTTCTTTCAGTTTTTCACTAGCTGAATAACACTAAAACTGATTCTTCTAAACAACTTCTTCTCACTAATCCGAAGAATTCATGGCATACTCCTTTAACAAATATTTGACAACTTCTCTCTCTCCGACTTATTTTCTACACAAGAATCTCCAGAATCGAAAATGTATGGATGTTTCATCATACAAAGCTTTTGTTCGGTTTTCGGTGTACGGTCAAGTGGGGCTTTTTGAGGGGTGGGGTTTTTTTATCAATTTTTTTATAGGGATTATTATGGCATCGCGCATCGCATTATGCCTGTCACCGCACAGCAGTGGATCGTGTCAATTAGAGAGGTCAGACATGACATTTTGACTAGAACTGCACATTTTGATACTTATTTCGCCATATTTTAAATTTCAGGGGGTGTTGCAGAAAAAAAAATTTACAAGGAAACCGATGGAACCAAATTTAGAACCTCGAAGTTAAACGGAGTTATGAGCGTTTAAAGTTTTCGAATTTTGTCCGACCTCTCCTATTGACTCCATCCTCTGTGCGCCGTGTCACAGCCGCATCATAAGTATGTTTGATTTATAAGATCCGAAAAACAACTAGTAATTTGATATTTGACGTGGTGCCATTTTTTCATCATTCAGTATCGAAACAGCCCGAAGGCAGGGAGAGTGGGCGTGGAGGCTTTAATGTAAGGTTTAATCAAAATTCTGAGTACTCAACAAGCGTGATGGGAACAAAAGATGTGGGACAATAGTTCGAACTCCTGATGGATGCAAATGTTTACCTACCCGTCAAAATTAATCTTAGATATGCCTGCATTTTTGCCGATTTCTGATGTTTCTACATTTGCACCCTGCATTCCATTTCAATTCGTAAATTATTATGGGATGAATGATAAGATGAAAGCTAGGATATGGCGTGTCCCGAGATGGATTAAAAAATGGATCCTATGCCTAAAAAATGTCAGAGCCAATTCTCATCCTAGTTTTCAAAAAATTGCCAAAACTAATCACGATGTCAGTCATCTATGCATCTATCTATTGAATTGTCATTTTATTGCCAGCAAAAGGGTAAATTTACCTGAATGCCTGGAAAATTTTATATTTATCTCATTATAGTATTAATTACCAAACATCTTGTCATCCGTCCTTTTTTTGGAGTTTGGACTTCCTCAGGATTCACATTTTCACGGCGGCGCACCAATGAATAAAGACAAAACATATCGATAGGAGCAGTAGGGCTTTTGATACCTAATTCCGATAATTTACGGCTTTAATCCTGACATTTTGAGCAAAAGACTCGTAAGTCTATTTAGCACTGAGACTTACTTTTTCCCGATTGCAGCATTTTTTTGCAAGAACACGGGAGTATTCTTCCTCGCAAGTCCGATCACGTATGATACATCTATTTTATTATTTTTTATAATCTAACCCTGAAATTATTATTGCGTATCGACCTTATCGCAAACGCATAAAATACGGAGAAAATAAAACTATGCAAATTAATTCACGATCAGTAGCTTACTGTAAGGCGATAGGATAGCCTAAGACGCCTATGGAGCTTTTTAGTTTTGCCTACCCGCGGATTTGAAGGCGAATCTTTCCGTGCCGTCCCGGGGTAATTTTGTAGGCAATGCGTTCAGAACGCTTGTATCACAAATAAGGTTTGTTCGTCGGTGAAATTTCATCATTTATAAATGTAACGCAATTGGAGATGAAGCGGCAACCTCATTTCAATATACTTGATCCCTCTTCAGCACACCATTAATGAGGGCTTTCAGGAGTCGATGAGAATTCTTCCCCAACTGAAGGTCACTTATTTGCATTAAAATTAGTTTATTGACAGTAGAATGGTCACGAGGATTTACGAGATGGTATTTCATGATTTTCTTTCAATATGCTCCTCTCCTTTCTTCCGATTCCCCGTTAGTAGAAATAGAGGAATGAAGAAATTCAAACTATTTATCATGCAGAAGACGCGTTTCATTCACGTAGCACGGTTCGAAATTTATAGAAAAAATAGAGATCTTTCGAGAGCTCAATGGGATTGTTTTCTTTCATATTGCATTCCTCTTCGTTTTAATTTAGGGTCTTAAAAATTGCACATGTATATAGTATTAGCGAAAATCCTCGTATGCAATTTATTTTGCTGGTCTTTCTGTGGTTTCAAATTGAATGAATTATATCACATCCGAATTGGTTGTGCTATGGCACATGAGGATGAAAGTACTCTGTTAACTCTCCAATATATATTCGTTGAGAAAAAAAATCGGCCTAATTTCAAAGAAAACGTATAATTTTATAAAATCGGACAGGTCAAAAACTGAAACAACTGTAGAATTTTCTCCCGTGATGATTTCATACAGAATGTACAGATAAAACGTATGAAAATTTTCAAAATTAATCCATAGGTACGAAAAAAAATTTTCAGTCCACATCAAAGTCAGTGAGTTAGAAGTCTTGCGAATAATCCGCAATCAACGTGATGAAATCAGCATTTGAAAATGAATTAGAAACTTGGGAAATCAAAGAAGTCAGATGAATAAAGTTCCCGTATTACCTTCATTTTGCGTATTTTTTGGTTTCGCCAAGAAACTTGCAAAAAAGGATCAGATTGCGAGACTTTCAGGTCTTATGCACACCAAAATGAGTTTAATAATAAGCGAATTAAAATAGTTAAGTTTTTTTGGGATTTTGCTGAACAGGACATGCTGAATTAACGGACAGAGAAAAAAGTGATATCGAAATTATGAGGTTTTTTTTTTTTTTTTTTTTTTTTTTTTTTGAAACTTGAAACGCACCGACGCGATCGATCCTACCTCCTGAAATTTTAATGAGGCGAAAATTTATGTAGTTTTGATCTTGCTTGATCGATTTCGAAAAAAAAGGCCACCAAAAAAAGGTTTATTACTCTAATTTTTCTGTCCTTTCCTCTTAACCTCTTCCTCACGCCGTGAAATACTTACTTGCAAATGTTTGTCGTCTGTATATATTCGTGAGGATTAAAATTAAAGGAAACATCGAAAGAAACGGCCCGAGAAAAATCTAACTCCAGTGCTTAAACAATACAACCATAGACGGATGAACGATTCTCACGTATAAATGACAGAAACGCAACTCAACTAGGCGCTCCTTCGTTTCGAAGATTATGCAATCTAGACTACTCAGAGGTTGATATAATTGTATCAAACGGTCTGCCCTCAATACGAGCGTTTTACTCCGATTCTGTGATACAGTTAGGACTGTTTTACTGTGCTAAGAATAAACGCCGTAAACCCATCAGAAGTTGCTAATTTTCTGAAGATTAAATTCAAATTATCTGGAAAATTTTGAACCAATTTTAGTAGAGACACCCCGAATCACGTCGAGTTTGATCGGGAAAAATACGTTTGAAGTTTTATTCCTTCTGAAGCAACTCAACGTTGAGCACATAAAGTTTAACAATTACCTATCTTCACGTTCAAAACATTAACGTTTTTGAATGTTTAATGAGAGAGATGCTTTCAAAACTACTTCTGACTCATTTTTTTCTTCAAAATAAAACTTGGTTTGTTTTTGTCAAACTCGGTTCATTTGTGAGTGTTTTTCCTTAAATTTTTCACAAAATTTCTGTGCAATGGATTTTTTGATGTGGCTGAAAATGTTAAGGAAAAATATCCAGTAATTCCTTTAAAAAATCGTCCTTGAAATGCAAAACAATTGACCGTGTCCGATGTTAAGACGACGTCGGCCCTCAGCGCGGTGGTGTATAAGTGACGTCACATCTGACTCAGTCCTCAGGCCGAGTTAGAATAAAGAACTCGGTTCATTTTGTAAGTGTTTTTCCATAAAATTTTCAGCAAATTTCTGTGCAATGGATTTTGATTTGGCTGAAAACGTTAAGGAAAAACATCCAGAAATTCCTAAAAAAATGTCCTTGAAATGCCAAATAATTGACCGTGTCCGATGTTAAGACGACGTCACTCCTCAATGTATTAGTGACGTCACATCTGACTCAGTCCTCAGGCCGAGTTAGAATAAAGAAGATTTGGTTTTCAGAGTGTGATGCGCTCGGGGAAATTTTGAAGTGTATTATTCCGACCGAAAGAGCAGGCAAAAGGGTGGTAATGACCAGCGAAAGGAATCCAAGGTTCGGGAAAAAAACTCCTCGTTATTTATAATAGGATTTGGACGCGACTCCGGGAAAGCCTCGCGGCAGACGTAGCGGCAGCGGCGCGGCGCGAGCCTCCTCCGCCGGCAACAGAAATAAATCGTGTGATAAGACNGGGGGGGGGGGGGGGTGTCGGGCCGGGATGAAACGAAGAAGAGGTAAACCGAGGAAAAACAAAGGGAAGTTAATTGGCCGAAGAAACAAATCTGCGCGCCTCCGCCTCTGTTCCTCGGATTTGTTCCCGAAACGCGAGCGGCGCCAAGATTTGCCGAAATCCATATGGAAAACGGAGTTAAGATGATTTTGACGAAACTGTATTGGTGCAAGGTTACCTATGTCCTCTTTCAATCGAGTCATCAAACCCTTCTTAACTTTCTTTGCTTTGCTTCGGCAGTATATAATTCAAATTTCAAAGTTCGGCGAGACCAGCGACAATAATTGGAAAGCTTCAGGGAAATTCTGATGCACGAGATCCTCAGGCATTGCTACCTTGGCAATAGTGGGGATTTTTACTCTCAGGACTTCAAGATTCAACTGTTGACTATCTACTAGGTGGATGTTGTACGACGTGTTGGATTTCGTTTCGCAAACATAGGGGCCGTCATTGAATGGAGATGTTGCATGTGTGAGGAGCTTGCGATTTGACTGTTGATTCTTACGTAAAAGTTCGCGAGAAACACGATGGTGCCACTGATTTCCTCTGAAATCAACTCCCAAGCTCAAAAAAAGCTCTCAAGTTGATTCCAAAATGGAGGGGATATCCCACGCTATCCTGAGAGTCCACCTCTACATCAAGACAAACTCTCCATGCAAAGTCTTTGCAGCAAAGATGGGGAGCAAATTCATTGAGAAGGCTGCCACTTTATTTGGGGACTCTAAAACTGAAAACACGGCAACCGTGCTGATGTATTTGCTCCCTATCTTTGCATGGAGAGTTTGTCTTGATGTAGAGGTGGACTCTCAGGGTAGCGTGGGATATCCCCTCCATTTTGGTCTCGACTTGAGAGCTTTTTTTGAGCTTGGGAGTTAGTTTGAGAGAAAACCGGTGACGCCATCGTGGCTCTGGCAAACTGTTGAATAAGAATCAATGGTCAAATCGTAAATTCCTCACGTATGCAACATCTCCATTACGTAACGCTAAATTTACGGTTTTTTGACGCCACCGCCCCCCTGCAACGCTACGTATCGCTGTGCTAGACCCCCTCTAAGGATTTACGTAACGCTTGCCCGGACCCTCTTCCCTCCCCATTTCGATAAAAAATAATCTAAATATCACTTAACATTTACTGAACGGATTTGCGTTCCTATTTAGAGAGGAAAAGTGGAAGTATTGCAGAGAATATTGTCGAGAGCCTTTAAATCTTCTAAAGACGACCGACGGAGCATTCTAAATAAACTCGAAAAATTAAAAGTCACTTGACCTCGTTACGCAACGCTTCGCTCAATACCCCCAGCCCCCTGTGTCGCCAATTAACGCTGAAATCGTAAAACATATTTCTATATTTCTTGGGGAAGGGGGAAGGGGGGGGTCGACTTTCGTGAACCCATTTCCGTTCATGATCGACGTTCTCCAAACGAAGAAACTCATTCGAAGTAAAATAAATCCAAGTATACGTGGAAAGTAGTCATGTATGTACTCTCAGATTCAATTCAAACCGAACTGCATTAAATTGAAACAAACGAGATGTACAGGAGGAGTTCATTTCATCGAGTCTTCGTCGTAAGGGCGCATCTCTCTTTCCATATTAGTCCTAGAAAGCGTAGAGTTATAAGGAGCACAGGGCTTACGTGGAAATGTAGATACACCCCCGCGTCAGAACAGTGACGAATTTGTCCGCACGCCGCGCTGTTAAATCATTTTCGTTGCAATGCTCTTTGCGCTACATGGGTAGGTAATGAAAAAAGTTTCAAAACCAATGTCCATCCAAACTTTGAAGAACATGTTCACTAGAAGAAGGATACGCGCATTATTTTGACCCGATAAACAATTTTCCAATTAGGTCATTAGTAATCGAAGGACTTTTCCTCGATCAAGACACCAATTTCCGAATTCGTGTGTCGTATAACTGTGAATAGAATTTTGAGCCACTTCAGGAAAACGCTCTCAAACCCCCCCCCTCCCTCGTCTATATATTTTACCTTACTGAGAGACTTTTTACATCTGGTTTTCCTCGAAAACTAGTGACCTTCTTAAACAATAACAAAGAAGACACTTAATGAGATGAAATTAACAAACGAGGCCAGATTCAGTCTCTCCTATTTTCGGCTGCGTTGCTCACATAGTCCTTAAAGCACTACTAAAAATAAAACACAAAAAAAAACCAACCAAAAAAATGGAATCTAACACAATAGGAATATAGAGCGAGGGAAAAGAAGCGCGTTGATGACGGCGCGGAGATACAACTTTTCGTGCTTGATGGATGTCCGTGTTGCGTTTGCGAAATTGAAGGCGCGATGGCGCGAGGCGTGAGCTCTCAGTGCTCCGCTCGAAACTTGCCAATGGGGCGTCGCGCGTCGCTGAGATTTGGGAGCAAAGTTAAAAAACGAGACCAAATTACGTCTCTCCTATCTTCGGCTATGTTGACATTCGATTTTTCCTCTTTTTTTTTTCTATTGATGGTTGTTTATTTTATACAATATCTGAACCAATATCTGACCTATATCTGAGGCTCTTGTGTACCCACCCCTTACAACCCGCGATTTGCGTGTTTTTAGCAAGCCTCGGGTCAATTTGACCTGGCTTGGGCATCTAAGGGTCAATGACTCCTACATCTGAGAGTAGTAACACATTGAAAAACTCCGTGCATATGTCTACCAATAAACGCGTCCTTTCGCTTGTGAATCTTAATTTATTACTCTGTGCTCATCACAGCTGCATCAAAGAGCCCGCGGCCTCTGGGCAGCACGCGACAAACTTACCTTTTGAGGCTCCGATTGTCTCATTTAAATAAAGTTTAGCTTAAATTAAGGCTCATTGTATAGAAACCTAACAACTTCATTTTTAGAAAAAATTAAAGTGCGGGAAATTTTAAGTGCGACCCTTGAAAATAGGTGCGGCGAAACTTAATTTTGACGATGAACGCTGTGTTTTGCCGAACGGCGATAGATGAGCAACAGGCCGCGCATTTTTTTCACCGAATAATGACTAGTGTATTCGAGGTTAAGCAGTTAGTCAAGCCAGGGTTTGATTAATAAACAGATTGCTTTATACACCATTCATCACATCCTTATGAAAAAATCATGTCGATCCTCAAAACAGCATATTGTTTGTATTATATCTGTGCAATGATAAATGCCACACTTTACTTATATTTACTTCGACATCTTCTCAAGACCCCTCTTGAAACATATTTTTGATTTAAGTTTTTCAAAATGGCACAATACGGCACCACTCCAATCTCAACAAACGTTGCTGCATGATGGTTTTCCTTGCTCGCATGCACGCTCTTCACTAACGCACAAAATGAGAAACTTCACGCAATCGGCACCGAATGACCACACTTTGCTGCCGAGATAGTGAGAGAATATATAGGGTTTAGGGAACTCAGCCAATTTTCATACAGCCATTGCTGAGAGTATTCTGTCCGATTATTTTTCTTAAACTAGACGCCTTGAATGTTTGATAAATTTTAGTGTCTTTTAAAGCTACCTACCTGGATCAAATTGAACAGAAAGGAACCATTCTCTATTTTTAAAAAAGTGACTCGCGTCGTTTTGAGCCGGACTAATCCTCGGTTCCTAAAAGAGAAAATCAAAATCTGTAGGAAATTTGTTGTGGTTTCGTCGGTCATGGTCAAAATATTCAAAGTCCTAAGTAGATTTCTGATCTGTAGTTGAGACCCGATTAATAGGAACGGATTTCAGAAACTACACAGAATGATCCAAAAGTTCCGCACCACCCATACAACCCCTGGGGTTACCCTTTTCCACAGTGCCCCCCTTGATATTTAGGGGAAGGGGCCCCAAAAGTCTCCTCCGTTTCGTTTTAGATACCTAAAATTCACAAGGGTTTTGCTTGGCAGTGGTGGTGCTAGACTTTTGGACGACCCTGTATAAATACAGATTCTCCTATTCCTTGAAAAGATAGTACACTACGTCAGTTCAGCGGCAGATCCAGCAATTTGGCAACGCCTCCACTTAAACCTGCATTAAATAATCGATTCTTGTCGGAGCACCTCACTGGAAAAAAATCACATTGGATCTAGAGTCCAGACTCTTAAAAACATCGACAAGAAAAAATACTCTTGATTCAACCAGAATCTAGCTTAAATCAAGAACCAAGCCTCTTAATTTAAACGGATTTCGTTTTGATTCAAGCAAGTTTGGTTCAAAGTTGATTGAATCAAGAGTATTTTTTCTTGTCAATGTTTTCAAGAGCCTGGACTTTAGATCCAATGTGTTTTTTTTTTTTTTCCAGTGCTGTCCCCTCCAAGAATCGATTTATGTCCATAGATTAATGTTGCCAATTTGATGGATCCGCCAAAGCGTTAGTTTCAAAAAACTTCGCGAAATCGCGACGTAATACACTCGAGGAACTTCTGCATCCCATTGTCGGGGGAAATACTCGACGGGGTTAGATCGGAGGCTGGAGGACGCGTGTATTGGCGCGAGTTTCGAATACACAAGTCGTGGGCCGGGGCCGGCACAGTTTTCGACGTAATGAAAGTCATAGCCGAGTCGCCCGGGACACGAAGTCAATTCAGAGGCTGGCGAGTTAAATGCAATCGGAATGTGTGGCGAAGGCGCCCGCGGTCGGCAGAACCGAACACGTCCACCCCGTCATGAGCCGCGGAACCCCTGGGGACACGACGATCCCGGGACTCACCCCAAAACGGACACCGGGAACGGGCTCAAGGATGGAAGGGACAAAAGCCGAAGAATCGGCATGCGGCACTCAACTCAACGCCGTGAATACGCAAAGTCGGTGGAANGGGGGGGGGGGGGGGGGGGGGCGGCGAGACGGGTGGCACTGGTTGCATACGAGTTCAGGCTCGGGTCTACCTTTCCGGGGCGGGAGAGGAGGACGAGACTTATTGGGTGTAAGTTGTGATGCTGCATGTGATTCACGGCGAGAGCATTTTTGATTCGCGGCGAGGCGGCGTTGATAGCACCCTGAATTCCGGAGCCTCCGACTTCCAATTATTGTCATTTCGCCCCGACGGGAGCGTCGCGCGATTTTGTCCCTGCTCTTTTGATTCTCTCGCCTGACGACTTATTGCATTTGTGAACGCTTCTCCGCCCGGGATATGTTCCTGCGTTGGGGAGTTTAAGGAAGGACCTATCTGCACTAGAGTACCTATACAGGGAGAGTATGGACAACTGGAAATATGTAGCTCTTAGGACCCAAAAGGGTAGGTAACCTTTGAAAACAAAAAATGTCACTGTCAATCTTTAGGCTCCAATATCAAACGAAAATGGACAAGAAAATTCGTAGGTAAGCATTCTTCTGCAAAAATGAGTAAGTTTACGCAAAAACCAAGTCAATATGTGCTTTACCAACGACTCCTGGTAAAAATTGGCGATAAGAGCTGCGTTTCAAAATACCATAGGAATTCTTATAGCCGGCTAAAGAAGGCTACAGAAAAGCATATAGCTGGCTGTAGAATGCGGAGAAAATCATACGGCCGGGCTATACGAAGCGATAAAAAATTATGCAGCCGGGCTATAGTTCCTATCGCTGGGCTTTACACTTTATATCGCCTGGCTTTTGATTTTTCTCCATCGATTATAAAAGGCTATTAGAAATTTGTGTGCTTTGGAAATCATTAAGTTTGATACGGAACCATCTTAATATTTACAAAGCACACGTTATAGTTCCCTTTAATATATACACATTTTTTTTTCATCAATTACAACGAGAATAATCCATACAGGATGTGCAAACATTTCAAAATCATGAGTTGAATAACGCTGACTCCGCCAGATTAAATATTAGAGCATAACACGAAGCGGAGCGGCGACGCATTGGCGCCTACAAACCTAACAGGGATACTTCACGCAGTGCGCAACGCGTGAAGTATCCCTGTTAGGTTTGTAGGCGCCAATGCGCGTTTCGCGCTGGCTGCCGGCATGCCGCACCGCAGCGTGCCACGGCGCTTGAAGCAACTATTTCACACCAGAGGTACCACACGAAACCGATGGCGCTCTAATATATTAGGAATGGCAGGCATCCATCAAAAGTACGGAGCTTTCCTTGCAAAATAAATCAAGATACTACGGCCCAAAAAGAGATCAGTGGTCCAAAAACTCACTAAGTCCTAGCATCCGTAATTAGTGATTTTTAGCATACACTTTATCGCCTGGCCGTGAGTTGCTTAATCGCCATCGGCTATAAAAGGCTATAAGAAATTGTGTAGCCGGCTATAGAAGCTATCGGAAATCTTACAGCCGGTCGTACTTTTATGGTATTTTGGAACACAGATTCTACTGCCAATTTTACCAGGGACAGTTCCCAACAATTGTGATTATAAATCACTCTGGTTAATTTGAATTCATAGATTGCCTACTCTTTTGGGGTCTTAGAGCTCCATTTTCAACATGTCCATACTCTCCCTATATAGGTACTCTAATCTGGATCAGGGGTGACATCGGTTTAGAGGTTAGGGTAACTTGTAACTTGGTATTCGCCTTCGACTTAAATATCGTAACTCAGAAAAAATGGAGTAAGGGACGTATTCATGGTCACTCTTCAAACAGTTTCTTTATTTAGAGAGACCCTAAATGGTTTACGATGTGATTATGGAAAGTTAAAGGAGATCTTTGATATATTATCCTTAAGAGCGGGCAATTTTCATAGGCCCCGGGTATAATTTAAAAATTTGGCTTTGGGAATAGATCCTTGGAGGGAGTTGTGAAGATTTGCCCCTCCAAAAATTTCAAAATATTCAGGATTTCACAAATTTTAAGGTTGGTCCGTACCTGCCTTAAAGTTGATTAAAATCATTTTCTCTTTTACCCGTATTTTGTATTCCTAATCATTTTCAGCCCGTAAAGATCAAAATCTAACGTCATAATGTTAAACTTTACTCAAGGGTTGTAAAAATGTGTTTAATGTCTTTTTAATGATGCCATATACCTGAGTCCTCATTGAAACTCTCTGTATCACAACTTAAAATACATGTGGCCTCCCCTAGCATAAAAGTTGTTTACGGAAATTCTATGAATACAACCCTAAAGCGCATTCTAAATATAGCCGTTTTGCCAATCAGTAAAAATTTGTGCATTGAATAACATGCCAGTGAGAGGCTAAAAAGGAGCCAAAAATATTTGCAACATTGAAATGGAAGGAAAAGTATCAAGTTATACACATACTCTAAACATATTTTTGATGTCCAAACAGTTTTCTGCGTCTGCGGAGTTATCCTCGACTTTAAATTCAAATTAAGGAGTATGAAAAGCCGCCTGAATGAAACGCAATGATCACGCTATTCATCGTAACTGCGTGTATGAAGTTACTTCAAATAGACGTGGAAGAGAAATATTTGAGGGGAGGTGTATAAAATGAGAAGTATTCAGAGAAAAATATGATCATATTTAAAGTAAGAGCGCGCTCTATTAAATGTATCGTTTGCATCCGTCCTATAGCTCTCACCAGGCTTTATTTTTCACACCATATTTTTGCAAGCTTTCAGATAAGCCAAAGTTTTAAAGCACGCATATTCTCCTTCAAATGTATGATTTTTTTTTACCCTAAGTGTGGCGATATATCGAAGATGAACCCTCCAAACCACGCATTTCGCTTACGGTGTATTAAAATCTCCACTCCATTTTATTTTTTTGAATGAGAACAAATCAACATCATTCTTTGAAGTTTTCCAAGAATATTCTTTGCGCGGAGATGGGAAATCATAGAATTTTAAAAGAATTGAATTTTTGTAGTTTTCCTTATAAAAAACCAAGTATGGCAGGAAGTCTGCAACGTCGCAAACCAAGATACGTGGTTTTGGAGTTTAACCGTCGAGATCCTACTCACGATATAGCAACCTCTCTGAGATCTGTTCAGGGAAGGGCCTACAGAGAAATTCCTCAAAAATATGTTAATGTCCAGCAGTTACAATCAAAATTAATCCGCAAAGTAATCTTGACTAGTTTTCTGCGTTTCTGGTTTCACGCTAGTGGCGCAGCTATTTGCCAGCCTTCAACCCTCCACCCCATCCCCTATGACACCATGTGAAACAAATGTGAATGTGTCAGCGAGTCTAAAACTTATTCCATTCATTTAATCACCCAACTTTAAATTATTGGCCTTGGTTCAGAGGTAGGGTCTCCTAGGTTGGTGGGAATTATCAAGACGGAAATAAAAGGATGATTTTTTACAATTTTAATCTCTGAGACTCGAATACTATCCCTCATTTGGACGTATTTATGCCAAAAGGAACTATGTGCATAGGGTTTGTGTGAGACAAAGTTCCTTTTAGCATAAGTACGTCCATTTGTTAAAAGTAGTTTATCAGTTGAATAGACTTGTAGGTTAGTAACACGCAAAGCTTCTTTTTAGGGTGTACAACTTTCAAAATATGAGAATCCCTCACCACTGGTTCTTTATTGTGTAAGAGACAATCACTACTAGTTCTTCACAGTGCAAGAAAGATACTTGTTTTTTTAGTATTTGTATTTTTATTCATGCAGCGATTACTGCGTTTGGGTATTTTTTCTCCTTTTCGGTTTTTACTTTATTTTTGGGGGTAAAAGATAAACAGACTACGGAGGCTTGTACAAAACACCGTTCATGTGACTCATGAGTCAGAACTTATAAAAAGAGCATTCCTCCCTACGAAATTGTTGCCTTTTTTATGAAATGACCGGACCAAGTCTTAAATGCTTTCCCCCTCCCCTCTCAGTGCCGCATGCAACTAAGCTGGGTTCGGATCGGGTTTTGAGAAGGGCTTACTGAGACAGTCCCTGACCCTTTTCTCACCGGCTGCTTTGACTCTCAAGACGATCGAGCAAATGTAGTCTCACAAAGTTTAAGAGAAATCAGCGTAAAACTTTTCCTTCATCCTTGAAAGCTGGCCAGAGAAGTTAAAGCTTTTCTGCCGGGCATGTTTGAAAAGTTTTTTGCAGCTTTGTCAATACCTTTTGATCAGGATAGAAAGGAGCATAGGTTAGGAAGGTTCCAGCTTTACCTTGTAGGGTTACCAGCAGATTTGATTAGGTTGGGTTAAGCCAGGTCAATTTAGCCCTCTCCGACTGACTCGCTGATCAACCAACCATTTAAAATTTCCGCTCCTATTTCAATTTTTCGAAATGAAAAGAGCAACGAAGTGGCGTGAAATTTATGAAGAATCTGCTCACGGAAAGAAAAATTGAAGAAGTTTTCGAGAAATAACGCTGCCTAGTTTTCCGAAGAAAAAATTAGGTACGATAGGAAGCCTACAACGTCTCAAACATTGTCTCGCATACTTTGGTCATCGATATGTTCATCAGCAAAAGTTTTTTGGCACGTTAAAATAAAACTTCGAGTCTATTAACTAAAGAGGTCAGTTTGCGTAACTGAGAACTCAATTCGCAGAATGATAAAGCGCTGATTTGATTTCAGCTTAATTTTGGCTGATTATTGAAATCGATAGACAAATCGATAGACATAGAGGATAAAGGCTCAATTTAGCGGTCTTATTGGTCGGAAGGGGTGGTCGTCATAGACTAAGGGAGAAATGATGGACAAACTATAGGGTCTCTCGTGGGTTTCCGCCAGTTAGTCTAATACTCGCCTCCTTTGTTTATGACGACCATCCCCTCTGACAAATAATATCGCTCTATTGAACCTTCATCTTCTATGTCTATCGCTATGTCTATCAATTTCAATTATCAGTCGGCCCCTCAGCTTACTGGTTCACAAGCGGTGTGTTTTTTCTCTACACTGGAAAAAAACCACATTGGATCTAGAGTCCAGACTCTTAAAAACATCGACAAGAAAAAATACTCTTGATTCAATCAGATTTAAGCTTAAATCAAGAACCAAGCCTCTTAATTTGAGCGGATTTCCTTTTGATTTAAGCTTAAATCTGATTGAATCAAGAGTATTTTTTCTTGTCAATGTTTTCAATAGTGTAGACTCTAGATCCAATGTTTTTTTTTTTTTTTTTTTTTTTTTTTTTCCCTGTGTATTTGCATTGTTTCGAAAACCTCATGAGGGATTAACCGGTTTTGTTGTTGATTGCAGACAGGTGGAGATCTCGGCAACGGAGTGGAGGAGTGAGCATGGGCTTAGTGGAGCGTAGTAGATGGAGTTAGTGATAATTGGGCCGAAAAAGGCAGGAGCAAGCGACGGTGACGGAGACGAGGATGGCGCTCCAGCGCGAGTGCCTCCCGCTAGGGGGGCCACGGGGGCGAGTTCACCCCCCCTGATGGCCGTGCCCCGACCGCGGAGCTCCCAGAGCCCGCGTCCACCGCCCCTCCCGCCGCCTGCCCAAGCCCCCAAGCCCCAGCAGCTCCTCGACGATGGCTACGGTTCCTCCAACAGCTCCCCCTACAGCATCGGTAAGTGCAAACCAAGACTCATACTTTCAACCCATAGACCGTATTCGATAACGGTTCGATGTATCGTTTGGTTCAAAACAATAGAACATATCCTCAAACCAAATTGTATAAGGATTTAAGTTGGAAAAGCTGAAAATAAGAAAGTTCCTGACAATGTCACTTTGTGTTAGCATTTGATACTCAAAAGAATAAAAAAATCTATTACAACATACCCGTCATCTCAGATTTCTGAATTTTCTTTCGAGGCTATGTTTATGTTTTGAACCAATTGATATCGATACAATTTCACCGTTTGATGTATCCGTCGCAGGCAAGAAACAATCGCCGGCAATTTGCAAGCCATAGGTGAATAAATAAAAAAGAATATATTTTAGAAATAAAGGAACAATATTAAAGTACTGATTATTTACCCTTTAAAGAGAGTGGACAATTTTCCCTCCATAAAAGCATGGTAGTAACAGGTAAACTCATGAGAGCGCGCGTGGTGGAAGTCATGACCTTAGTTGGGTTCAGTTGGGTCACGCAACTAAACTAACACCGTGACAAAGCGTTGAGTATTACAAAAAATGAAGGCGCGCTCCAATACGAGATCACGTTTTTGAAGGCCTTAACCCATCAGGCCTTCATTACGCTAATTCGCATCGGGAAAAACGCTTGCAAACTGCCCGTGATTTCTAATTGCCTGCGACATATCGAATACGATCTATAGAGAAAGAAAAGGAGGTGTTTGCATCTTGAGGTTTTTTTACCCTATGACGTAGGTCGGTACAACCTGGTCAGCTAAATCCGGAATTCGAAGTATGAAAAACGGACCATAATGTCACATTTTTTTGCTTAAATCAACTCATGATATAATTTCAAGCACTTTATATAGAATGACTTTTTTCCATAAAAATCACACCATTTCCGAGAAAATCGATGATAAACGTCGCTGTACCGACCTACGTCATCTAAAATTCCAAGATGCCCGAAATACAAACACCTCCTTTTGTTCCTCTATGCTTTCAACCTATTTAACCATAGTAAGTTGGAATTTTTCAGCCAATGTGCGTTGAAAATCAGCATAAATCTGAAAATCTCAATACAGAGGGAAGAAGATCACATGAGCAGAATTTTCCCTCAATTTCAGGAGGCTGCGCTTAAACTCGCAGGCTCTATCGAATTTTGGCTTTACTTCTCCGCAGTTTGTGTGTTTTAATGGGCTGAGATAATCACATTGATTTTTAACAGATGAGCATAAAAAAATGTTCATGGCCATTCATTTGTTAGTCGTCAGTAGTGTCTATAAAAACTGTCAATTAAAAACTGTGCGATAAAATCCTAAACGATCGATTAAACAATTAAAAAGAAGATAACCGAGCACCGAGAGAGTCCTGAAATCACGCATATTGAAATCTCCTTCAAAAATGGTTGATACTTCCTTACATTACCTCTGTGTTCGAATAGTGGTATGTTTGATTCTACTCACTGTGAACTGAACAGTGTCTCTGTTTGTGGTTACTTCGACTACAATTTGGGACGTTCCATCCGTGAATGTACAAGATGGAAATCTAGTTAACTTTCACGAGGTGTGCTTTTCCACGTACTAAACCACGCATTCCTGAATATTTTGGCAGTAGAAGCTTGAAGAAGTATTGATTGAGCAGTTCAAGCATTTCTGTAATTGAACACTCGCGGACACTCACACGGTGATTCTCAAAAAAAAGCTTAGGCGCTAGAAATGAAAAAACACGAAAAACAGTAAAAAGTTCTTTAATCGATCCTTTTTAAATATTGGATTAAGTAATAATTTGCTGAAAAAATTAAATGCTTTAATATTTTGGAGCTATGAGATTTTGATTTGGTCAGTTTAAATTTTTCTCCTCTCGTATTTTTGTTCCTGACGGTCTTAAGTCTTTTTAAGAATGACCGACTCAATTGTAATTTGAAAAAGCTTTCCGACTTTTTTTTAGTCAATTATTACTTACGTACAATTTTACAGGAAATCACATTACGCTTTTCAGTTTTTGTCCCTTGGCTTATTGATAATTTTAAAGGAAAAACTCGAACAATAATCATGCCGGATGACGGAGACAAAGGTGCTCTGAATTTTCAGGTTTTGTTTATAATTAATTTCCATGTTATTGCATTTTCATCTAGTGAACGGATCAGCAAAATGCATATCACAACGGTCTAATTAATCAATTATACACATTTTTTCGGATGGAAACCCTGGTAAAAATTGGCAGTAGAATCTGTGTTCCAAAATACTATAGATCTACAGCCGGCTGTAAGATTTCCAATATCTTCTTTAGCCGGCTACACAATTTCTTATAGCCTTCTATAGCCGACGGCGATTTAGCAACTCACAGCCAGGCGATGAAGTTTATGCTAAACGTTACTAATTTAGGATGTTAGAACTTAGTGAGTTTTTGGAATACTGTGCTCTTTTTGGGCCGTAGTATCTTGATTTATTTTGCGAGGAGAGCTCCGTACTTTTGATGGATGCCTGCCATTCCTAATATATTAGAGCGCCTTCAGTTTCGTGTGATACTGTGCAATACCTCTGGTGTGAAATATAGTTGCTTCAAGCGCCGTGGCAGGCGGGCAGCCAGCGTGGAACACGCATTGGCGCCTACAAACCTAACAGGGATACTTCACGCGTTGCGCAATGCGTGAAGTATCCCTGTTGGGTTTGTAGGCGCCAGTGCGTCGCCGCTCCGCTTTGTGTTATGCTCTAATATTTAATCTGGCGGAGTCAGCGTTATTCAACTCATGATTTTGAAATGTTCGCACATCCTGTATCGATTATTTTCGTTTTAATTGTAGAAAAAAGATATGTATTAAAGGGAAACATAACGTGTTTTGTAAATATTAAGGAGGTTCCGTATCAAACTTAATGATTTCCAAAGCACACGAATTTCTACACAATTTCTTATAGCCTTTTATAATCGATGGAGAAAAAGCAACAGCCAGGCAATAAAGTGTAAAGCCCAGCGATAGGAACTATAGCCCGGCTGCATAATTTTTTATCGCTTCGTATAGCTCGGCCGTATGATTTTCTCCGCATTCTACAGCCAGCTATATGATTTTCTGTAGCCTTCCTTAGCCGGCTATAAGAATTCCTATGGTATTTTGAAACGCAGCTCTTATCGCCAATTTTTACCGGGCAATGAAGAGGCTTTGCTCGCATTCCATTATCCGATTCAGAAAATTCAGATATTCTTGCTCCCGGAGCAATAGATCAAATTTAGAATACCACTATGCGCTTGTATGTTTAAGCTCCAATGTTCCAAGCTCAATATTATCTACAATTCATATCTCCCTTGCCCCTTGTTCCTTTGTCGGGATGAAAATGGACTTCACAACTTATTTCTGGGGTCAAGAGGGAGTGTTCACCGTCATAAACCAAAATAACAATTTCCCAATCCGACAGAAATCACAGACATCACAGAATCACTTTTTTGAAAAATTTGCATCACAGTCCTCGTCCTCGTTGAAGGTCACATATTGATGGCGAAGCTACACAACCACGTATTTTAGCTTGCAAAGGTGTAGACCTATACTGTCCAATTCTACATTCTAAAGAGAGCCTGATCATATTTGTTTGCGCAAAATCCGCAAGATTTTCTTTGCTCCGCGTGTGATATTTCCCCGAAACTCCACATCAATATCAATTTCTCTTGATTTCAAAGCTCTAAATTCTTTTTGAAAAATACACTATGAGCGGAAATTTTGAAACACCGCAATCGAGATACGTGGTTTCATCGCACCGTTGATGCACTGGAAAAAAAGCACATTGGATCTAGAGTCCAGACTCTTGAAAACATTGACAAGAAAAAGGACTCTTGATTCAATCGGATTTAAGCTTAAATCAAAAGAAAATCCGCCCAAATTAAGAGGCTTGGTTCTTGATTTAAGCTGCAATCTGATTGAATAAAGAGTATTTTTTTTGTCGATGTTTTTAAGAGTCTGGACTCTAGATCCAATGTGTTTTTTTCCAGTGTATGTGTGCTTACTTTCCGAATATTTTTGTGAGGTAGTTATCCATTTTCCAAGGAACAGGTGGATGACGCATAACATTGGCCGACAGAGCTCAAACATCCTGGAAGGATTGGAGAAGGTGATCATGAGAGCGGATACGGGGCAGCAGGAAAATTTCGATGACGAGCTCTTATTAATTCACTCGAAATACCCGAGTGCATGCTTTCCTAATCATCTTACTTTTATTCCACCGCCAAGCCGGGCTAACCTTGGTTCCGTAATGAAGGGTTCTGTTCCATGTAAGATGCTCCGCAGCGCTGCTCCCCGCAGGGATGTCGGCGGAGTTTCCCGCCGCAAAATTCGGGGATTCCCGCCGACCCGACAACGAGGGACGTGGAATGTAGGGCTGGAATGCAGGCTAACCACGTAGAATTTTATTAGTTCCTCCTCATCAACCCCCTGCTTTGGCCGTGTCGTCTCTCGACCCCTAAACCCGCCCCCTTCTCCTCGTACCCCACCGCTATTCATTTTTCAAGACATTTCAATCATTTTTTTTTGCCCCGATACCTCGATCGACGATATCATCGATTTCTTCCCCGTGTTTCTTCCCTGCGCTGGGAGCGTTTCACACACTTGGGTATTGTCTCACACATCCACGCAATGGACCGCTAGACGGATTAAGAACTACGACACGTGTTTTTTTTTGAAAATTTCTCGTAGAAAGCGGTAGAGACGTCAGAAATTTTTCAAACGTAGGTTTTAAGTGAGAAGTCGGGGTTTCTTATTGTCCTTCGTTCTTTTAAATACATTCTCCGAAAATTTCGCGCATAATAAACAAGCTATGCTATACTCCTTTATAATATACAGGTGATCCAGGATTAGACGGCCGGACTGCAGGCGCCGAAACACCTCCAAACCCCCACTTTAAGTTGAGTTTCCGATTTTTATTTTTTTTGATCATTAATGAATTTAGGGCACGAAAAGACAGGAAAGTACAATTTTTTATGAGATTTGATTCACAACCGTTGCCAAAATCCGAGAAAAACGATTTATTCTCCGAAATTTTTTGGGGAGGGGGGTGCCGTAGCTCCCAACGGGGGCACTTTTGAATAAAAACTTTATACAACAAAACAGTCTTATTTTGACCTATAGAAAGTAGAAAGAAGAAAATGACACTCATATATTACGTTGAATGAAGCAGATGAAATTTATGAATTCGTAATCAAAGCTAGACCCTCTCGATCTTCAAGATTATATAATCGGTGATGATTGATTATTTCATGAAAAACGAAGTATCTGTTTAGGACAGGTTTTACCATCTCTGATCTGTAAATTAAACAGTTAGCACTCCTTTTAGGGATTTTAGGGGTTGTATGGATAATTTTACGGTCCGAATGGCAATTTCCATGTTCCTATGGGACGTTTTGGAAGTAAGAGCTTCGCCTTCCTGTTGAAATTCATAGTGCGTGTCGAAGATCCAGACCTTCAACTCGTAGCAAAAGGTGACAGAACCTTGCCTTGGCGGCGTTCCGACTGAAACACCGAAATTTACATGTTCTGAAATTTAAATCATTATACATACCGCTCTCTCGGGTAGGACGTGAGAGTTGAAGTTGAACTCACCTGATTCTCACCCCCCCCCCCCCNGGGGGGGGGGGGGGGGAGTAAATGAAACGCGGAAAATTCATACACCCAACATTTGTATCCACTTTGGGTGCGTCGGAGATGTGAGGCGACAGGACTCTGATGGGATAACCATGCACTCAAGCGTGTAAGAAGATAAATGAAAATCTCCCGACGACGACGGCGGCGATGGCGCAAAGAAACGAAAAGATGTAAAATAGTCGGTAATTGAAAGAAATAAAGCGATAACGGAACTTGAAGAGGGAAGCTCCGGAGTTTTTGTCCGGATGACAAAGAGGAGAAAATTCCTTATAGCGCTTCCACTCCCGGTTTTCGCGCCTATCACCGTCCCATCAGCGAAAGCCGTGCGGAATGCCTACCTTTCCAGGCGCGACCCAGCGGTCCCTCCGCACTTGATGAGACAATGATGGAGCTGAATGGAATATTTCCGTTTTGGAAATTCTTCTCCGGATCAGACCGGGGAGACCGCCCTTGAAGAAGCGGCAAATTAGATTCTACCTCGTTCCGCAAGATTAAAGTGTCATTTTCGCCCGCACTGAGCATGTTGTTGCCCTGGGTACGGAGAGACATGACTCAATTTGTGCGCCAACTCTTGAAATCATGGAGATGTACACACAAAAGAGCGTAATCTAAAATGACACGTCCTTTTGCTGGCAAATTGATGTTACATGTGTGAAGTTGAAGTTAGGGTGAGTATAAAGATAGGGAGAATGAAGGTACTCAAAGCGTTAAATTTAAAAATTGAAATGTAGTGCTTGTGCTCATTCAAGGACAATTTCACGCACATGTCGGCGCAGCTTAAGATAATTACAATAATAATTGTCATTTTATTTTTGTAATTATACTAGATTAAGTGTAGAAAAAATGTACATACTCGTAAAACGCGTGACATTCCTATGAGCTGCAGATTTTAGAATTTGGATTCCTGATTCCACAAAAATTCGCATTTTTCTGCCCTACCTTTACGTGAAACTGAGGTACAGCGAGAGAAATAGTGGCAAGAAGGGACTGGTACTGTCAAAACCTCCCAGAGTGCACGGCGATTTTTAGCTGAGTGCAGGCTAAAGTATTTCAGAGGTCATTCTCGAAGAACATGAGGATATTCCGCTTTTAGGGAGAGAGTTTCTGCCAAGGATTGAGTCTTTCTCCACATTCTGTGAATGACCCTGGAAGGTGAAAAGGAATATCTCATATCTAAATCTTTGGTGAATAAATCTTGCACCAGTTTTTATTGATTTGATCGAACGGAGATCACAGAATTTTTAAAAAAAATTACTTTCATCTCTTAAACCCTCGGACAGAACTTTTTCTTTCAGATTTGTAACTTAATTACGTTAGAATAACACGGTAATCCAGAAGTGCGCGAAAGGTCTAAGAAAATATATGAGGATTGCGCAAATAGAAACCTTAACATCTGCTTCAAGAATACGCGAATTTAAAATGAAGTTAATATGAGGTAGAGGTTTGGCAAAACAGGATTCAGGTGGAAAATAAGTACGCATTTTTATGTTAACGCTAATTTGGGTTAGTCTGTTTACAAGTCATCGATGATAAATGCCGATCGATGCCTTCTGATGATAAATGAACTGAAACGATTGAATAGTGGTCGTTGGTATGGAGAACTTTCCTAACTTTTCTTGGAAAAAATATTTAATCGGGAGAAACGAAGCAACGTTGGAATGCTCGTACGGCATCGAAACCAACACGGGCCTTTAAGATCTATTATGCGATTATTCTAAAGCGAGTTCGAATAATCGCACCAAACAGTGCGGCCGTCATTGAACGTACATTAGCGCCTTCAAGACTGCGTGAATACTTCTCGCATTGCAGTTGGCGTTAAAAGCAGGCATGCTTTAGGCTGTAGGACTGCGTGGCATCATTTTTGACTTTCTGCTCCAGTTTTTCTTCCATAAATAAAGGGATAATATGTATTCTCATTATAATGATTCAGAAACTTGGATGATATTTATTTATTTTTTTTTGTTACATTAAAAGAAAATTGATCGAGCGGAAATATCGCGTCGAAATTTTCGATACTTTTATTTGAGAAATTCGCGGAAACTTTTCAGAAAAACCGTGTGTAGCTTTTGAAAAACCTTCATTAAAAATAAAACATAAAATTGGTGCATAACGTTGCAATCAGAGAAAAATGTACGCTTTCCTCCTGATGTACCTGTCGGGTTTTGAATCCATTAATGTCTTAAAAAACTTGAACATGGTTGTGCTACGATTTTTTACGTGTAGTTTTCTTCAGTGGTGCTATGAGGGCTATCCATGGAAGAGAGATATGCCCGCAAGTGAGGAGTGAACGAACACAAGTTATTTACCACAAACTACCAAGGTTGCCATGCAGATGAATGCTTCCTCGTTGAATATTGAATATGCGCGCAAACATGTGAGTTTTCAGTACCAGAAAAATTCGCGCAATCCTATGCATCTCCAAAAACGTAAAAAAGGAGGCATTCGCGCAATCTTATCACAGCCGAATAACATAATCTCAATTTTTCCCCATTAGTCACAATTTTCATGAGCTATTCCGCGAAAAAAGTCAAAAGTTGATTTTTCCTGAGATGTTACAACCTGGATTTCGCTGGAGGTCTTGCAATTTTTGCTGTTGTTTTGATATCAGGCCCGCGTTGCTTTTTTTGCAACGGATACCGTAACACGCTCTGAATTGCCCTTGCACGGAAGTCTAAGTCCCTAATTAAAATGTCCCGTAGCGCGTATCGGAGATCAATAGCAGCAAGTTCAAAAGAAAAGCCGATCGAAGGAACAAGCCGGCATGAAACAGGAAACCGGAAACAGGAAACAGGAAACATAATTATTAAGCCGGGGACTGTTTCCGGAAAAGCAGAGCTTTTCGCCGCTATTTAGATGTAACAGCTGCGTTGTCAATCGCTCGGGTATTCGTACACTTTTTCTGCTGTGATCAGATCCAAAGCTACATTTTATGAAAATCTTAGGAAAGATAATTCTATATTCTCTGCAGCAAATTTACAATTTCAATTCCAATATTTGCTTTTCTCACCGGTGTTCTTAGCTGTAATGACCACATGGACAACCCATTGACGCAGCAAATTTTAAGTATCCCTTTTATCATGCACTGGAAAAAAACACACACATTGGATCTAGAGTCCAGACTCTTAAAAAAATCGACAAGAAAAAATACTCTTGATTCAATCGGATTTTTGCTTAAATCAAGAACCAAGCCTCCTAATTTGAGCGGATTTCCTCTTGATTTAAGCAAAAATCTGATTGAATCAAGAGTATTTTTTCTTGTCAATGTTTTCAAGAGTCTGGACTCTAGACAATGTGTTTTTTTTTCCAGTGTGGCAGGTTGTCTCCCACCTGGATTTTTCGAATAAACAACTGAGACTTCAAATTGAGCTGTTTTCCATTTTCGCTTTGCATTTTCATTAGCACGTGATAATCAATTTGAAAACTTGAAACTACAATAGTTTTAGATACTTTTTCTAACTTTTTTATTCATGAATTACATAAATCTCGATACAGGTTGAGTTTAACAAGTATCATGAGCAGAGCTGGTAAAATAATTTTTGCATGTCAATGCTCGAATTTTGGTAGGATTTGGGCATTCACAAGAATTTCAGCGTGAGGCTTTACGCCTAAAATTCCTGCATAAAATTACCTAAGTAGCGCATCCTTAAATATGCATCACCTCTTCGAATTTAGTTCCACCTTTATGTCGAGGGTAGTTCACACTTCATTGCACTAGTCTCCCTCAATTGGTGTTTTCAGACTGATACACAGTTTTCCACTTGGAATGTTCTGCTTCTTCTAAAAGATTTAGTTGTTTATTTTTAAGTTTTGTCTTCATTTTATCATTTTTCGACTCACAGTTGAATGCTACAACAGCTTGAATTCATGATGGGTTCTCTAATGACGAATTTTACCATCATATTGCAACACCAGTTGTGTGGGTAATTGTTTGAAAATAAAAAGAAGAGATTTACCTCCTTGATTTTCTCGTGAAGATTGAGACACGCCCAGCCCATTCGTCGGATGGAGTCTCTGTTTCCATCTTTCTCACGAAGGGGTGGAAATGAGACGTCAGTTACATGGTCTTAAGAGAATGATTTTAAGGACACTAAGAAACATCAGCATGAAGCTTTGTTTAGATCGTCTGTTTACAATCTTTTTCTGCAGTACCCGTCCGGCAACTGACAAAAATAACATTGCCACAACGTTGCTGCAACGTTGTCGCAACATTATTTTTGACAGTTACATTGTGACAACATTTCCGCAACTACTTCAGGCAACCACTTGCCGGGCGGGTAGTTCATTGAGGAAAATGTTGAAATTCGAGGTATTTATAAATGCCATTGTCTTCATTTTTGAAAATGCAACTAAGTAAGAGACGTACGATTACTAGTTACACGCATTGACTCATTTTTCCGTCATATATTTCCTCATAAAATTTGCCATCATAAAAGAGTCTTTTAAGTTTAGCAATTTTGCAACACAAGAGAAGTGCCTGATGAATTCAAATCGAGAGAAGACACAGGTGTTATCTGACGTTGTCCTGTAGGAATTAGTTTGTCCTGATATTTTTGCACTTTGTCATCCTATTCTGTATTTAAATTTTGACATTAAAATTCATGAGTCTTCAAAATCGCCCCCTTTCTATCCAAGCCTCCGGATTAAGAAAATTAGACGTTTCTAAATCGGAAGGCACTGTATCTCCATCTTAACCCGCGAGGCTTCATATTGAAATTGATAAACAAAGCTGTAAAAATAAAGGCAAAGAGGTAATAGAGCGATTCTATTGGTGGAGGTATAGGAGGGTTCAATGTAGTAGATTGGACATGGACCAAAGGAGGTAAGTTCTGGACTAACAAACGGCAACTAACGAGAGATCCTATGGTTGGTCCATCATTTGCCCCGTGGTTTATAACCACCACCCGTATCGACAAATAAAATCACTCCATTTTCTCTATATCCTCTTTGTCTATCTCATTATCTATAGATTTCAATAATCAGGCTGTTGGGCCCTGAGACCTATAAGAATATATACATGACCGGGCCCATGTTGCAATCGAGATAATACCTTTTGATTCAAGAAGCTCCAGTTGACAATAAATATACTACCGTGCTAAGGATTAATGCCATACCTACGAACCTTCAGACTGCATGATTCCTTTTCATTTAATAAAATTTTATTTGAAAAATTATGGACTCATTTTCTTTGAATATTTTAATTGTTTAAATTGGAACCGAAAGTGACTTGGTCGTAGATAGCAATGCTGTCATGGAGTGGCGATTGATAGAGTCTGTGGACGGACATGACGTTGCTCATCTGACATAAGGGCGTATCTTGTTTCAACATGAACCTTAGAAAGCATAGAGTTATACGGAGACTAGGGTTCACGCGGAGGGATGACGATGAGTCTATGCAAAACCCCCACAGCCATGCCAAGGAAGGACGCCGTATGAGCCTTCGAACGCTTCAAAATTTCGTTCGATGAAACACGAATTTTCCGAGAAACTTGTACATATTTTTTAAAGAGAAAACAAGGGCTGCAATAAAGCTTGGGGGCCGAGTGGCACCCTTCAGTTATACGAGTCTTCTCTGATTGGCTAATCCGTGTGGTGCCCACTCGATGGGGTCTTTATGAAGGTTAACACGGCAGGGTTCATTTTTCATCGAAAATATCTCGAAAACAAGGAGAATATTTATACGTCGGAGATTTCAGATAAACATTTTACAGATTTTTCTGAACAGAGTTATGGGTAATACATTACACCCTTTATTCAAACACACCAAACGGCTTGACCTGGGTTTTTTTTTCTGAAAAATTCCAGGTCAAGTTGTTCAGTGCGTTTGAGAAAAAAGTGCATAGTACCCATCAATCTCTTTAAAAATTATGGAAAATTCATTTCCGAAATAGCCAACGTATAAAATTTTCCTTGTTTCAGATTTTTGATGAAAAATGAACCCCGTGTTATTTTCCATAAGGGCTCCAGCAAGTGGGCATTGAGTGGATTGTCCAATCAGAGACGACTCGTAAAAGTAGGGCGTGCCATGCGGCCTGAAATTTTCATCGCGGCTTTTGTTTTCTCTTTGATAGTTTCTCTCCAATTTCTTTCAGAAAAATTGAATCGCAATTTGATCAAAATTGTCTAAAATTGTTAACCAAAAAAAATATTCATAACTTTTTTTCAAGAATATATATTTTATCCGAAGAAATTCGGCAATTTGGGAATACCCATGCGGCGTTCTGCCCTGAGCGCGGCGTTCCTCCTCAGATCGGATTGCTGGGCGTCGCACACCGACCCACGCGCCATGGCCACGCCTCATCCCTGGGTGACCGGTGACCGGTCACTCAGTCAAGCGGGACTCGGGAGTTGAGAGTTTGGGCTGGGAGTGCATTTTTCTGCCACTTATCGATTCCGCTTATTGCGCTTAATATTTCCGCCCGCCACCATCTCCACCGCGTGCCCCGTAGCGGGGAATCCGTCTTGACACCCCGCAGTGCTCCAGGCTGGGTCCCGGGGGCAGCCTCTCACGAGAGGAAAGTTGTGTCTCGGGGTCATCGATCTCCCACTCCTCGCTATTTTTACGCACCTCACCTCTGACGTCCGCATTTCAGGGATCATTGCCCAGCTGTCGTCCGTCCTCGTCAAACCTAGAGTACCTATATTGAGAGAGTATGACCACTGGGCCCCATGGAGAGGCTTAGGATCCAAAAATGGCGGTGCTTTGTTTTCGTTTTTGTGGATGGGAGGAGGGTCATTGCCAACTTTTGACGGTTATCACCAACCGCACTTGCTGCCAACCTTACTACGTCTAAGATAATTTTTCTCAAAAATTGCACACGATTAGCCTTAAAAATATGTAAAGAAGTCGCAGTGGTGCATTTGGGTAAATTTCTCGTTACGATAAGCAAAGAAAACTACATTTTGAGTCATTTTGCATTACATTTGGCGTCCGCCATTTTTGGGTCCTAAGGGCTCCATTCAGCCTAAGATGGCTGAGCCAATCAGAGGTGGCAACACCAGTGGCCATACTCTCTTAATATAGGTACTCTAGTCACACCTAGAGTCCCTTTATACTGAGAGTAAAGACAATGCGAATCCATTTCTGATTGGTTCCCGTATTTTAGGCCTCCACGGTGTCACAAACGGGAATAAACAGTGCACTTTCACCAACTGCAAAGATTATAAACTTGAATGGTCCGGAGAATAGGAGTTACGGCCTCGACGATAGACGATCAAATTCCCGAACCAATTCCGATCGAAGTAGCATCAAAGTGTGGGGAGTCATCGGTCTTAAACTCATTAATTTGCTTCATTTTAAAATGAAAACTTGGCAGAAATGTTTCCTGTGGCAGGAAATGATGAATGGTGGCACTCCGTTCTGCTCTTACGGTGAACAAAAAAGTGCTGCCCGTCAAAATTTGATGGTAGATGGTGACCACCAGTCATCAGCATGTCTACTTTGATCGGAATTAGTTCGGAATTTGATCGTCTATGCAGGGCTATGAACCGGAAATTTCTCAAATTTTTAAACGCCGCAATGGAGATTTCGCACTTTGGCTATCGATATAGTGGCCCATCCTCGAATGACTCTAGCAGGAAATTCTCTCTTATTAGCTCTAAAAATTCTAGCGGTAACCGGATTTTTGTTACTGCAAGAAAAAGCGTGGAGACTCCTGTTTCCGAGGAGAGGAAGAGAGGAAGGAAAAATGCAGAACGGAGGAAGTTGAGATGAATGAGGCAACAGATGAGGTGATCATGACCCCACGGAAATGGAGTGCACGAGACGGCACGGCGCGGCGCAGCACGGCCCGGCCCGGTACACGGTGGATCGAGCCAGTAGGAGAGGTCGGACAAGATTTGGAAACTTTGAAAACTTATTACATGGAGGTTCTCCAAGGAGACCAAAAGGAAAATTTACAACGTCATCGTGAAGAGTATCGTAACTTACGGGAGTGAGGTCTGGCAACTCAAGAAAAGAACTGAAGACATGCTTAGGGCAACTGAGATGGACTTTTGGCGGAGGTCTGCTGGCATCTCAAGAAGAGAGCGTATCTGCAATGTAAAAGTACGCGAGATCATGGGTGCGGAGAAGGACATCCTGCACGATATCAGGTCCAAGCAGTTGGTCTGGTATGGACATGTGCGAAGGATGGCAGACGACCGGTTGCCCAAGCAGGTCTTCGGTTGGGTTCCTCCCGGAAGGCGACGGCGTGGACGTCCTGTGAAAGGTTGGCGACAAGGGGTGGAGGAGGAGATCAGAAGGTGCCAATTGCCTGATGATCTCTGGGAGGATAGGGGGCAATGGCGATTGGGCGTCGCAGAGCGCGAGGCGGCGCTATAAAAGCGACTTTATGTATGTGTATGTAAAAACTTATAATTCCGTCTTTACACGATTTTGAGGTTCTAAAAGTGGTTTCATTGGTTTTCTCGTAAAATTTTCTTCAGGAAGCACCCCTTGAAATTTAAAATGTGACGAAATAAACATCAAAATTTGCAGTTATAGTCATCAATTTCATGTCCGACCTCTCTATTTGACTCGATCCACTGTGCGGCAGCGTGACGGTCGGTGAGAAGGAGGGAAAATGAGATGAACCCTCCCGGATGAGCCCGGGCCCGCCTAAATGAGGGGAAGGTGAAGGACCAGATATATTGCTTCTCACGCATCGTCGGAACGCGGGCTATCGTACGATACCATCGGAAATTATTGATGGGGCCTTTAAAAGTCTCGACTTTGACAAGGTGCTCCGATGAGACTGTATGCAGTCTTACTCCACTGTTTTTGTAGGCGCTGGATTTCGTGTTGAATGTCCGACACGTGCGATTTTTGCAAAGTTACAATTTATAAATTACACGGATCAGTGTAATGAAATTTGCAAAATGATCAATTGATATCATCTCGAATGAGTTGTCGAAAAAAATCCTGCGGTTCATGAATTTTGTTGCACATGTTTAGTCAAGATTTCCGGAGGGGAAAGGGGGAGGGAGAGGGAGAGGGGAAGTGAGAAGGAAAAGGGAAGGGTGGGGGAAGAGAGAGTGAGGGGGATATAGTGGGGTGGGGGAGGGGAGGGAGAGAGGGGGAGGGAGAGAGAGAGAGGAATGATGAGTGAGATTAGAAGAAATGCCGAAAGAAAAAACGCCTTCAATTGAGAATGATACTGTGCAACACAGGGAAGCTCGAATAGTTGTATCATTCCATTATGTACGATATTCCGATGAGGAAAGTTTGTATTCACTCTGGAGATCGGGAGGGAAGAAAGAGGGTAGAGAGGGGGAGGCGGGAGAGAGAGGGGGAGAGGGGGCGAGAGAGAGAGCTGATTATACTGACAGGGTTGCCATTTTATGTGAGATCCTAACTTTTAAGAGGGCAATATTGGATTGTAGTTAAGGGGTATGTAGGAATGATGGACTTGGAGTCATAAGGGGCATGTAGTAACAATAGGCTTAAGGTCATAGGGGACATGAACTATGATAGGCTTGTAGTCATTAGGAGTGTCTCTGAGTGACTATCGGAGATTTTCTTTTTTTCAATTTGCGATATTCACTCAAAACGTAATCAGACGTTCTTGAAAGGTACGTTAGACCCATCACATCACATAATATATAAAAAATGAAGATTCTTGCGTGCCGCTTCATTGATCACCAAGATCTTACAATTAGCTGCCTATTCCTTTCGATGACGGGCACCAAATAAGAAGTAAACTCAGTCACTTATCATGACCTTGACGAAACTGGAGCATTCGAATCTTTCGCTCTAAAAGGCTCTGAGATCCGAGAATATTCTCTCAAACGATCGTGCTCTTCTCATCCTGACAAATCAGCATCATTCGGGATTATCGACCTTCAATTTTAAAAAGAGGATTATGGATGCCACATCTCTTTTTCACACTGAGTATGTTTCAGGGGTACCCTGCGATCCGAACACAACTTTCTCGCACCCGAATTGTTGGAATCTTGCTCCTGGTGCGTTGCTGCGAAAGAGGGTCGACCAGTCTAATACTCTAGGTCGGGGTCAGGCCGGAACGCCTCAGAATTTAGAACCGAAGTAGGGCACTCCGTCTGTTTCAACCTGAAACCTAGTTTCCAGGTGCTACTTATCCGTACTTCATTGTTCCAAAAAAATTTAAAGCGTGCACCGGAATGTATTCTTAGAAGAGCGATTTTAAAACCGAGGTCAAGTACATTTGCCTCAATACTTAATGGTGATTATTAGCGAAAGTTTACGCATGAGTTTCACTCCTTCCGAGGATAATCTTCTTTCCGCTCCCTTGATTTTTCTTAGAATACATGAAAAATACCCGCAACAGCAGCCCCGTTCGATTTAACGGTTTGGTCACATAAAAAAAAATTATTCCAATAAGTTTCATCTTCTTCCGAATAATGGTCTGCTTAGTGCAGGGTAGACTGTTGCAGCGGAGCCTTGGTGGGTAGTGGGGTACTGCCGTGCTAAGGAAAAACATCTTATGAACACTCGGATGTTGCCAAATTTCATCTAATTTTCATCAAAACGTATAAATGCGTGAAATTTCCCTTGACTTAAAAAATTAGAAAAATGTAATAGTCATTTAATCTAGAATACTTGATCATACTGAGAGGAAGTATTCGTAGCTTTACTGGTGAATACATGTTTTATCCGTGGAGATTTGGTAGCATTCGAATAGTCATACGACGTTATTTCTTAGCAGGGTAGGATCGAGGTGAAGATAATGAAAATTGAAGATGGGGGAAGGGAGTATAATCCGTGGATGTATCGGCTAAATGAGCCTATACTTTGTTCCTGTTAGTGCAGTTTATTGAATTTCAGAGCGACGGTATCATCCAATGTTGTTCTGAGCACTGAGATAATCTCTAAAAATTAATATTCATGATGGTGGCAAATTAATGTAAATTTTTTCAGGTAAAATGTCTTAACTGTTTTTTGCTTGCCCGCATTTGACCATGTGAATCTTAAAATTGTCTGATTAAACACTGAACTGAGACCAGGTTCCAGGGGAAGTAACTTAGTCAACCGAGAAAATTACCCCCGACCTCCTTGATTACCGATCTGCGTTCTACTTTGCTCAAGGCATGCTGTACCTCTTTTCTTGTTCATCTAATATTACTGCGTTTTTTTTTTTTAATCTCTAATTTAAATGAAGTTATGAGAGGGCTTGTAACTGTGCTGCCAGATTTGCTACTCATTGGCTCTTATTCTATGGTGAAAGGCTATTTGAAACGAGATGAGCGCTGACAAATTATGTGAAGAATCATACAATTTTTCGTAAATCCTTCCGGCTGATACTTGGAAATTGAAGTACAATCCCTTCCTTCGAATACCTACATAAATATGGGTTAATTGAATAAGCTATGCAGTATGGCATGTAATAGTGCATGTAATAGTATGGCTTGAAGCTATGAGATTCGAAAAGAGAAAAGGAGAATGTCCCTTCGTGACTTTTCAAGCCGATTAATGAAAAACTGGCTAAAGTTTCTTTTCCAGGTGACTTGTTTGAAAATCCGGTACGAGATTGATAGAAAAATTGTCTGAATAAAGAGAGGAGATAAGCTATGATGCCAAATGCTGAGAGAAATATGACTAATCTTCAGCAACGAAAATGCTGAAAGTTTACCGTTTATTACGCAGAAGTATAGAAAGGAGAGTCCTCCTCTTTTAAAAAGTCAGCCTTTTCCCTGTGTATTCTTGAGAAACCATATTCACAAATAAAGCTGATTAATGCTAAGCTCTGAATCAGCTTAATTTAAATTACCGAACAGGTATGAAACAGGTATGAACTGTATGAAACAATGCTTTCATACAGGCAGTTTGACTCATGAATTCTCATCAAAATTTTGTGCTAAGAATTATTCACGTAATTAACAATTTAGAGCAACTCATCAATACCAAGCTACAGATAATTTTCGTGTTCTTCAATTCAAACGTTCCTCTCGTTGAATAAAATCAGCGTTTACTTTGATCAACTCAATCGCAAGATATTAATTACTTTTAAAGTCAATGTATTTTTATTTTTAACAAACCAAAAGTCCGAATGAGGCTGATTTTTGTAAAATCCAACATGAGACATTCGTAATCTCCAAACTTATGAAGCCATGACTCAGCGATAATCATTCTGCCTCTTTATGTATTACTAGCTTTATGTATTAATAGCCTCAGTATTATATATGCTTTACAAATTTAAGCTATTAAAACAAATAAAAATAACTATAAAAATAAATATAATTAAAATTGCAGTTTTCAGACTAATTTGGTTTGTTTTAAATAAAAGCTGTGTTCCTGTATAGATAGACCTAATTAATAGGTTTGTCTGTTTAAATACTATTCCTTTTTCTGTCGTTTTTAACATGGCAATATTTGGGCTATAAATGTCATCTATAAGTGTTATCTTGGGTTATAAGTGTTATCTGCATTTGCCTGTGTATGGAACATTGGAATTTTTTTAGATCAACTGAAAACGTCTTTATACCACGCGGGGATTTAATTTGAAAAAATATGAATTTTGCAAGAGAATAGTTTTCTAAACCAAATATGTAAGTAAAGGAGAATATGTGATGTAATGTTTGAATTTGGATCCTTTGGAAGCTGGATATTGTAGTCTTTTGGAGCTATATATCGACGGTGAAACTACCAAACCACGTATCTCGGTTTGCGACGTCGCAGACTTCCTGTCATACTTCATTTTTTAAATAAAAAACTACTTAACGTCCAGTCTTGAAAATTTCTGTGATTTTTCCTCTTCGTGCGGAGAAAATTCTGTGAAAATTTCAAGGAATGATATTGATTTGGTCTACTTCAAAAAAATAAAATGCGAGCGTAGATTTTTAAACACCGCAAACGAGAAACGTGGTTTGGTAGTTTCACCGTCGATATGTAGTTAGATTTTCGCCCCCTCTCTCTTTGGAGGGACTAAAGCTTGAGGCACCCTTTACTTAAATCTATCTGTAAGTGTTCTCTCCCCAGCGACAAGGAGTATTTCATCTTGATAGAAACATCGAATGATTTGTAGCGATTTGGCAATATAAGAAAGGCGAACTCGTGGCTGTGAGTTCACCGAGCGATCAACTTCTCATCTTTCCTGGCACTTCTAATCATTGAGCGGTTAATAAGTTTATTCACGGCTACTTAAACCCACTGATATCCTCACGATCTTAACTTTTCGATCCTACTTCGCTGCGTCTAAACTTCCGAGCCCAATACTTTCGATCAGGCGCAGTAATAATTATCGAGAGGATTACAAACTCGTCTTTAGATTTAAGCTATCGTCGATTCCATAAGTCATCAGAGTCTTTATTTGGAGCATGAGACAAATATCATCGACTTACCTATATCTTCTAAGCTGATTCACTCCGATCCTATTGCATTACGAGGCTATTTTTGGAATAACCACTCTTCTATTCGAAGAAAATAGCATCATGTGAAATTTTGATGAGTAGATAGGCCCCTGAGTTTATGCGGATGAACACCTGCAAAAAAAATTGACCCACTAAGCAGTATTTTAACATATTTTAGTTTTGACGTAGAGCGCGATTTGCAAGACGAATAATGACTGAAAGTAACTCCTCAACAAATATATCAATTTTTTCGATGCAAAAATTCAAACTTCCCGCTCTTGAGAAGAACAATCATCTACTCGAGTCATATCGTACATTGTTTCTCATGAGCGGGGAGTTCATATTCGTAACCGATGCTAAATAACACCGTTATTATTTTGGTCCGACTTTCAACGTGATTTTCAACAACATTGGTCGCTCAAAACGTATTTTGAAGAGGAAACATGTATCAGATTGCTTTTATGCATATTTCGTCTAGTGGTCTACTGATGATAAAGTCAGGCGAGTAATTGCCGCACGAGTGGTCTCCATGGTCTGTGTATATTTATAATTAATTCAATCATTTCTTTTTTTTTCAATTTGATTAAACACTCAAATGCATTCCTTCGTGCAACGACGACGTATGAATGCAATGAGTTACAAATTTTGCTGTCGCGAGCGAAAGAAGTTGAAGGCGCGATGGCTTTTTCAATGGTAGGTCTGGATACAACTATTCGTGTTCTCAGGATATCCGTGTTGCATACACGAAAAATTGCGGGCGCTTCGGCTTTCTCAAGCACAATGTATAACTGCGGTTCTAAGTTCTCAGAGGTTTCCTAATTTTGCTTTTGCGATCGCGTTTACCATGAAGTCTTCGAAATTTGGATGAATCGAGTAGCACCATGACAGCGTTGCCAACTGCTGCAAATTATTCACCAAAAACATCCACAAAGGCATCGTAGACGCTTACAATCAATTATATTTCCGCAATTTGCACTTTTCTGCTACGCTGTAATAGTCCTAAAAGACCCATTCAAATGCCCAGACTTTCATGGTAAACACGATTGCAAATGTAACTGAGGGAACACTTAGGAGCTCACAACCGCGGGCATACGTTGTGCTTGCGAGAACCGAAGCGCCCGCATTTTTTTGTGTATGCAATACGGACCGCCCGCGAACATGAATAGTTGTATCCAGACCTTGCATTGAGAAAGCCGTTGCTCCTTCGGTTTCTACCGCGGGTGCTTCGGCTTCCTCAAACACAAGACAACGTATGTTAGCGGTTGTTAGCTCTCAAGGGTTTTCTATATACGTTGCATTTACAATTGTGTTTACCATGAAATCCTCGAAATTTGGATCAGTCTAGTACCTTGTCTAGTGATCATTGACTCCTTTTAATCCTACACGCTAAAGCGTTAGAAGCCGTACACTGAAAAAAAAATCTCGGTGTATTTACTAAGAAAAGAGTAAAATTACCAAGAATTCAGGGTTCTATTTGATCCCAGTTTTTTCTTGGTAAAATTACCATTTATGGAATTGGTAATTTTACCGAGAATCTCGGTAAAATTATTGAACTTTCTCGGTAATTTTACTGGACCTTGGTAAAAACGCCAATATTTTTTATCGACTGTGGCAGAATTACCGAGATAAAATGGCAAAGTTACCGGGAATTGATTACCAATAAAAGTGGTATTCTTACCTGAAAAAACAGTAAAAATACCGGTTTTTAGGTAGGCTTACCAGTCTGTCTTGGTATAATTACCAATAATTGGTAAAAAAAGTGAGATGGTAAAGGTACCAACTGACCTTGGTAAAAACGCAGTGAATTTTTTTTCAGTGTAGTGATACAGTTGATGATCATTTTAGTTTCAGGGGTGCCGGTGGGAAATAGCACGAAGACGTCGCAATTTTCTGGTGCAGGTATGTCGCCGTTTGGAGTCACGCAAGTCAAGTATCGGCAAGATTCATCCGACACCGTCAGCTGTCTCGAGCCTGATCCTGACGACGAAGATTCATCGAAAAGTAAGAGCACTGCTAGTTTCCAAAGTTTCAAAAATTAAACATGGCTTAGCGCTCAAAGGAGCTTTAATGCAGCGAATTCCACTTGGGGCATGATTTTCGGGAGATACTGGAGTTGATGAGTTTCATTCTCGGTTAGGAGATCAAATCATTGATCAAAGCAATTCCGATCGAGCGCCATCAGACGTGTCAGAACAGCCGGAGCACAACCTCAAATTTTGAAGAGTAAAATGATTAGGCACTAACAGTGGCGGATCAAGAAATTTGGCAACACTGGATTTCCTCCATTTAAACCTATGCTAAATAATCAATTCTTGTCAGAGCACCTGGTCCCGCCAGGAATCGATACATTTCAATAGGTTTAAATTGAGAAAATACAATGTTGCCAATTTGCTGGATCCGCCAATGGGCACTAATGAATTAGAGACATGAATTTATGTGCTGCTAAGTTCATTTTTGAGTGATCACCTCTGAAAATTTATAAACAAAACTACTTTTACAGGCTGAAATTGACTGATTAAACACTTCCGGTGGGCCAATACGGTCTAAATGAAACTATGAAATAAGAAATATTCTATCGATAGACAGAGGATACTCTTTTAGTATTCTCGGATAGAAAATGTATTATATGTCCAATAATTTTTTAACATACACATAATTTCGGATTTTTCAAGGACAAACTCCAGTTTTACCACCAAAATTTCTAAAAATAACACTCATATCCTATCTGAGAGCGTCGCAAAATCCCAAAATACCGATCATCGTCGATTAATATTAATTATTTACGGGCTTTTCAGGAGATATGGAGGTGCGTCTGATGTATGATGATAAGTACGAGTCGTTCGTGATTTTAGACAATGAGTTGGTTTTCGATAAAGTTGGCTCCAACGGTGGCCCAGACGGGCGGGAGACTTGGGAGAGTAACGCAGATTTTCTCCTGTCAATAATCGGCTTCGCGGTGGATCTTGCTAACGTCTGGCGGTTCCCATATTTGTGCTACAAAAACGGAGGTGGTGAGTACTCCTTAACTAACTACCCTAAGATTTAAATAGTCTTGTGAATCCCTAGGTTTGTACACTGGAAAAAAAGGATTGCTAATACACCGATTTAGGGTGGAGCAAAATTTGCTTCACTTCGTAAAGCTTTCTTATCCGTGCACGGTGTTGAATCAAGTGAACGACTAGCACGAATTGCTACACCGATTTGCTACATCTGCACGCCTTCATGCAGTTAATCTTGCATCGAGTGGCTTGGAAGTGTAACTGCATTTTTTGGTATTGGTACTTTGCGAACAGTAAAAATAGCTCAAAAGTTAGGCTGAAATAGCGGAATACACGGAAAAATAGCGATATTTACGGAAGAATAACTAAAAAGGTAACAGGCTTAGCTTTTCAGAGAGCAAAATCACCTACACGCGTGTGTGTAAGTTAGCTGAAATTTGTGTAGCGATTTTACCTGCATGGTTTGCACGTTCATTTTTTAGCTACACTATGCCATGAAATACCCGCGTGCACGGCAATTTCAGCAATATTTTTTTTTCAGTGTAGGAAAAAACCTGATCACTCGAATTCATTCAAACTTCGTGTAAAAATTGAGTTGGAATAACAAAAACCAGCGAGTATTTCTCGTTACCTGAGGGTATTATCCCCGAGTACTTGTTAGAAACGTTTTGAAGGCAGCAAAAATAAGCGAGAAGGGATAAAACCACGATTTCCCTGTTTTTGATGCCAAATAAATGGAGTAAAAGGTTGGATGTGATCACGAGTTTCCAAAAAATAATCTAGTTGCATAGAAATAGAATACAAGTAATAAAAAAAAAAAAATGCATGCAGTTTAAATTCCAACATCGTAGCAATGACATATTCAAAATGTATAGGTTTCTACTTTCCACTTATCGTCTACAAAATTATGAAAAGAAGCGCACATTTTCCACAAAAAATGTTTTAGTATCCATGTTAAAGAAAAAATAACAACTCTCACCTATTAGGTATAGCGAGATATCCATATTTTGCATGTATTTTTAATTTTATTGTTTGTCGAACATACCAGGTGCTTTCCTGGTGCCTTATACGTTGATGCTGGTTTTCGGTGCCCTACCATTGTTTTATATGGAGCTGAGTCTGGGACAGTACAGCCGTCAAGGTCCTATCAGTGTATGGAGGATATGTCCGTTGTTCAAAGGTATAAAAATGTCTGTTTACTCCACAATTTGATTATAGAGATATGTATCAGGTTTTTCAATATTTTTCTTGTTCTGAGATCATGCATCAAGTTACACAAAACAATCTATGGAAGAATCGAGTACAGAGAATGTGGTCACCCAGAAATACTGCAATCGGGCCCCCACCCTCTGTTACGTAGCTCATAAAATAACTGAAGATAAAAATATAAAACGGGTAATTTTTACGAGTTTGGAAGTTATACGTGATATCACTCGCGATGAAGTCGGAATTAATCGGAATTAAAGGGTTTTTCGGAGGAAACTCGTGCTTAAAGAGAAAAAGTAGGAATGCACTGGATTTTTTAGTAATTCTCTTGAAAAAACAATAAACACACTAAAATACAAAAAACAAATGGGTATACAAGGCTAGAGGAGACTTAAAACAACCAGGACGTTTCGGGCCAATTAGTTTATAGCTTCTGTTCCAGTCGAGAATGGGCCCGCAATGGGCAAGTAGGTAATTGGCCAGAAACGTCCTGGTTGTTTCATATCTCCTCTAGCCTTGTACACCCATTTGTTTTTTGTATTTTAAGTGTGTTTTTATTGTTGTCTGCATTCGGGCTATTGTGTCTCTCGCTCTCTTATCTTGAAAAAACACTGCATTGTTGGCGCGTATACGTAGTATACCGCCTTTGCGATCGTTTCGACCCCCCCCTCGATACAATAACCGAGTCCCCTAGTTCCTTACCGAAAAGTGACTACCGCGAACTTCTGAGATTTTCCAAAGCGTGTAAAAAGTTTACTAATCCGTCAATAATAATGATTAAAATTTGTTTCTCATTCTGGGGCTCGCTAGTTTATGTGTAATGAATACCAAGAGTCTACGTTTCTTGGTTTTTTTTAAAAAAACCTTAGAATGGGGCGCGCTGATTTAAAATATGCATATATAAGCGGAAGCAAGCGAACTGATTCGAGGATGGCTGACCAGTTCGGCACTCCTTGAATGAGAATTTCACTCACTCCGTTTTGTTCACAACGTTGCTTTGACATATCTCCACAACACTGTTATCCTTTTCAAAAGTTGGTACTCCTTGCTCTGATAGCCGGGGCCACCAGGATAGTGGTAAGTGCAATCTGTGATGAGCCTCGAGACTCATTAGACCATTTGCTAAACGTGGCTCATACAGGAGTCCACTAAGCCCTCTCGTCCCCACGCTCCTGATCACTGCGTCGGCGTCACGAAGAACAATGGGCCTTGGGTCCCAACGCGGCCGATACCCGTACCCCAATTACTCACGCTTCATTAACCATTTCACCGTCACGCTAGGATTCATCCAATTTTCAAAAAAAATTGTTTCGCATGTATTTAGCAATTTTTTCCTTACTCTCCGTTAAAACACAAATAAAAAGAGACCTCATTCATAAAAATCGGCCGAATAGAAGAGAAGTTACAGTAATCGAAATCCGAAGAAATCAACAAAACCTCGACTCCTCGATACGAAAAATAAAATGAAGGGGAAAAAAAGAAAGTATAAATTACAATTAAATATAATTGACCTCAAAATTTGACAAACAATTCATTTATATACCTAACGCTGAAAAAACTGGGAGAAATTACAAAAAATTTGCCTCTTGCAAGGGGCTTCTTTGTAAGAATTTTGACCTGAAGACAACGGTCGAATAACAGCAGTACTCCATACAATACACGGTGTGCCTGAACGAGTTAAACATTTTTCATACGTCCAAATCGAAAAATCTTTATATTTTTAACTACAATGTTTCTTGAATCGTTTAAGCAAAAAAAAAAAAAAAAAAAATTCCGTCGAGATTCTGGAACGCAAAGGCGCTTTAAAAGTATTCTGGGGCTATAATAGCTAAATCACCGGTAGTAAATTCGTTATATTATTAAAAAGAAATTGACTCCATAGTTTAATTCCTTAGTTTCTTGAATACGATTATTTTAAGCACTTAAACATTTATACCACCAATTTTAGCCATGGGGTGATTTCCTGAGAGCCGATAATATCACGAATTTCTCATAGAACCCCTCAACAGTGGCTTGCTTTTTTGGCAGCCGATTCGGCCATCGAACCGGAGTTTAAATGGAAGCTGATAATAACCCAAAGCTCTGAGAAAAATTTTGAGATGAGTATAAGAACGGTTTGTTGTAAGTAGCGAGGAGAGGCGGGCAAAGCGGCTAAAATCCTATCTAATTTTTACAGTTTTTCTGTTGAATTAATGTTGCCGCGGGCTTCTGACTGTCCACACATAGTTCTGTTCAGCATATCGATACATAAGTATTTACATTTTACATACGTAGAATCTAATTTTCACGTCGGGGAGTTGACATATTTTGATTTTTTCGATTTTATACGGAAAATTGATGGTTTTTCGGGATTGAAATTATTATTGTTTCATGAAAAATAAATGCACCCAAAATGACTATAGCATATTGATTCTTACACATTTGCACTCACAAAATTGGTTGGTAAATTCAACGAGTGGGTGCATCGACCTGGTATATCAAGTTTCTGCAATTTTTTACGGCAAATCAGTAGATTTTCGGGATGTAGATTGCTTACTTTCAATTCATGAATGAATAAAGCAACGACATGGTTGAACTTCTTTGCATGGAAAGACGTTTAAAATAACAAAATCAAGACGTATTTAATGCAATTGCATTTATATCGAGTCAATTTCTTTTCAATAATATAACGGGATTTTTACTACCGGTGATTTGGGTATTTTAGCCCCAAAATACCTTTAAATCGACTTTATCTTCTAGGAGTTCGACAGAATTTTTCCTTTCTTCGCTTAAATTATTCCGTAGCACTTTTCTTCAAGAATCTGATAAGATTTTGCTTGAGGCAGATCAAAAAACTTAAATTCGATCGAATAGCTTTCTACTTTCACAATACACGGTCTCGTCAAGGTGCGTCTTTGACCTCGCAGTGTTGGATCGTGAATTCTCTTTTTATGCTGTTTGCCTATTTTGAAATCTCTGTAAATGAAAACTAAAGGGGTTGATATGTGCGAGTTAATGACGCGCCTTATCAACACATTGTGTTGGAGTTCACTGCTTGTTTTCTAATGTGGTCCAACTTTCGATTCTTTAATAGAATGTTTGCAATTGCAATATTTTTCGGGGGTGAATTTGAAGTCTTTTTGTATATGTTATACTATCTCAAGAATAACACCTTTAGTGTCTAATTTTCGGGACGTTTTTGGTGCTGATCAGGTGTGGGATTCTGCGCGGTGCTGGTGGCGTTTTACGTGTCGTTTTACTACAACGTGATCATCGGATGGTCGCTCTACTTCCTGGTGGCGAGCGCGACTCCGGAACTGCCATGGCTTCGCTGCAACAACACCTGGAACACAGCCTCTTGTGTCGACCCGCACAACACAACCGCCCGCCACAACTATACCTCCGCCCTCCTCCCCCACTCCGCCGCCAGCGAGTATTTCCAGTAAGTATCTTCCGATACACCACTATCCGGGAAAATTATAACGATCATATATCCCGATATATGGACTGCATGTTGCAATTTGGAACTATAAACTCTGGCCCGGTTTAAAAAGCGACGCGTGTGCCATTAGTTTCCCTATGCACATAAGTATTTTTTCATATGAGCCAGAATTTATAATTCCGAATTGCAAAATGCAGTCCATATGTTCAAAGACCTGGACGTAGACTCTCGGTTGAGCGAACCGATATTTTCGGTTGATAGAACCGAGAAACGTCGGTCTGCATGGAATCAACATGTTCCATAAGAACATACGTTTTTTGGTTGGATAAGCTGTTTCCTCGGTTCACAATACAGTAGTTTCATTCCGTCAACCGAGAGAATGGACACGAATACATGCATGTGAAATAAATGCAAATAAATAGTGAAAACACAATGGTAGGAACCCTGGAACCTTCACTTTCTAATAAATAACAACACTCATCATATCATATTTTTACCTGCATGTTAAGCTATGTTTTGAATAGCTTACACAAGTTTACTAAACATCGATTTGTTCGCCAAGAAAAATCCTCAGCTTGTCGCATTAAAACCAAAAAGAGGGTAATTCTAAGGGTTGATGGGTGGCATCTCGAAATCAAAATTTACCTCCTGTCATAAGAGATTCCTGCAGGGTCTTCATTTGCCTCCTACTTAGACCATTCAATATAGACTTCGAAACCCCATGTACGATGAACAAAAAGGCTTGATGTCATCCCTTATTCAAAATATAGCCCTTAAATTGTAATCAAAATTAACTATGGCAGTCTAAACACACTGATTTAATGATTTAATTCGTGATTTCAGTCGCGCTGTTTTGGAAATGCAACTAAGCAGTGGTTTGGATCAGATTGGTTACCCCAAATGGCAACTTGTGCTTTGTGTCCTCTGCGTTTACTGTATGCTATACTTGTCACTTTTCAAAGGAGTCAAAGCCTCAGGTCAGCCTACTTTACCTTTAATTTAATTGCAAAAAACATTTCCTTAGAAATTTAATTTTTTTAGAACAGCAAAAAATCTACTTGAGCTTAAAAATTTCAACTTATAATTTTCAATGCTAAGCTTTTTCGATATAATGATCTCAGGAACCTCTGGTCAAAATTTCAAGTAATAATTTGCATTATAAGTAAATGGAATTTTTATCTGTCTCAACAAATTTGTTCACATCTTCATCCACCGAATTTTAGCACACCAAAATGTACGTGCTTCTTATGTAGATTTTGCTGTGTTATTACAATGTAATCGTCGAATAAATAATCGTATATTTTCTTTATTCTTCTGGAATTGAAGTCTCTTTCTCATGATTCTGAATTTTAATCTAAAACTACTAACGCTTAAATTTAAACACATTTCAGGGAAAGTTGTTTGGATCACTGCGACAATGCCATACGTAGTATTAGCGATCCTATTGGTGAGAGGATTGATGTTACCCGGTGCTCTGCAAGGCATAGTTTATTATTTGAAACCAGAAGTCTCGAAGTTACGTGATACCCAGGTAATTCTTTTAAACTTAATCGCGAGTTTTTGTTCGTACTTTCTCTCTCCCTTCCGTGGATTCGGACTTTAACCATCGGAGTATCGTAAATAATGGAATGATACAACTATTCAACCTTCTGCGTGTTGCACAGTATCATTCTCAATTGAAGGCGTTTTTTCTTTCCTCGAGTCAGGCTTTCCTTCTGACCTCACTCCTCATTCCTCTATCTCTATCTCTATCTCTATCTCTATCTCTATCTCTATCTCTATCTCTATCTCTATCTCTATCTCTATCTCTATCTCTATCTCTATCTCTATCTCTCTCTTTCTCTTTCCCTCTAATCCGTCATTTGATACTATCGTGCTGCGAAAAAGAATAGAGAGACCAACTTTTTCAAGTTGAATTTTCTTCTTTTGATTAATTTGAGTGCAATAAATTGGTTGACTCCACAGATATATTGCGGACTCTTGTATGTGAAGTTTTAATGAGGGGTTTATCTCAATCATTCTATCAATCTCTAGAATTCTAACCAACTATTCTTAAAAATTACATGAGAAATAGTGATTTTTTTAAATATAATTTTCCGTTTGGACCGAAAAGGAACATTTCCTCAGAGCGTCACTCTCGTGCTCAGAGCTCTTGGGCAACACGACAGAATAATATTCAAAGAGACAAGAGGCTCATTCTCTTTTTTACAAGATACGTTTCATTTTCCCCGCAACGATATGCTCTCCACGAGGTAAATGATTAAAAGGGGTTTGTCGGAGCGGCGTTTCAAGGCTCGACGATTTAAGTTTGCGGTTTCTTCCGAGAACAAAGTTTTGATGCAACATGCCGAGTTTCAATTTTTAAACTCCGTGAAGCACGTTCCTCGTCCACCGCACCGTGTTCCCGTCTTTATTGCTTGCTTTTCGCCGTCTTTCAACTTTATTCATCACCATTAGCTTCAATTAGTCCTCGCCGTGAGCCTCCCGCTTTAACCTCTCGCCTAATTCGACCAATTTCCCCTGAGTTGCAGGGATTTTTATGTGAGCATAAATGAGGGATAGGCGAGTATCTACAGGGACGTCGCGTCGTGGGTAGGAAAGTTTTCATCATGGGTGTCGGAGTGTCTGACACATTGCATGACCGGGTGCACAGGTACTAGATGCAACTTTTTTGGTCCACAGATTGATGATGGATCTATGCCGGCAGTGAACAAAGATTAAAATATTATGAATATATTTTGCTGAAGTGCTAGTTTTGCTTTTAACTTTGTAGCGCAGGACAAATCGAATCTATAGAAGCACACTTAAACTGCCGACTTTAAAAAGAATTAATTTACATTATTCATATTCAAATTCATACTTCAATGACTTGTTCCATATTTCTATCCATCACCCGTAATTCCAATTCACGCTCGCTCCTAAAATAGCTATTTTACCTAGAGTGGCTCATTTTTTATTGAAATATATAACTATTGAATCAGTATCACGGACAACTCTGACCAAATTTTGGTGAAATTCGAGGGACTTTTCTAGTATTGAGAGCGTTCATAAAATACGTGGTGCACTTTTTTGGAATTTTTTACCCCCTCGCCCTCGGCCCTTTTAACGCTTTCTTGACTCGGGTTGCTATCCCTAAACACGTTAGAACAAGTGGCGTAATGCTCTCTTCGACCACCTCTCCCCTTCAAGCGTTGAGTAATTCATGAACGGTCCCTAAATGGATCCTTGTGAAGGATTGTAAAAGTCTTCCATTGCATAAATTGGGAGAACTAGGGAGAAAATCTTATGATCCTGACAAACTATCGCCTTCTTTAACCGAAATATATTTTTATTGATTAATTTATTTTACTTTATCTTAGAGTTTACCATTTTCGAATATTTCACAAGGATCCATTTACGAGACTATCTGATTTTATTGTACTGAAAGTTCGTTAAAATTGAGGAGCTTTCCGGGAAAAGGGCACATAGCAAAAAATTGCGTTTGAGAGAAATGCATTTGAAGTTTTGGTCATTACTCTATGGTCACTGACAGTGACTTTCGTTCGAAATCGGGAGTCCAAGCTGCGATGAAAGGTACCAGCAGTGGCCAAAAATTTATGATGGAAACTTAAAATGCATTTTTCTCAAACGCTATTTTTTGCTATGTGCCCTTTTTCCGGAAAGCTCCTCAATTGCCCTTTTCCTGGTGCAGTGTTTAAGATCCTCTTAGTTCAGTCAATTTTATCTCCGAACGAAAAGGGAATGCTTACGGATCAACTATAAAAACGACACTGAATTTAAGCATGAGCTGTCTGAACGAGCAAGTCTACCGTTTCATTGTCTAACCGAATGCGGTATTTCGCGTACGGACGGTCTTTTTCAGGCGTTGCATTTTAGCCAAACCCGTGATTTTACAGAAAATTCATCTTAGGGTGATCTTTAGCCTTTCCTGGTGGTGACAGTAATGACATAACTGTGATTGAATATGAATTATCGGACTATCAAGCTATGATGCAACACCAAACCCAATGAATTCTAGCGACAAGTCCAGGTCTTCGGAGGCTATTTAAAGACGTAAGACAAAAGAGGAATTTCCATTGTATGTCCCACCGGTTGGAGGCAAAAGACGAGCTGTCTCTTTTGGTCAAAAGAGAATATTGTTCGAGAGTTATCCCCCGCGATGAAGGAGCAAAACTTTTGTTAAAGGCTTCAAAAGCTTGGATTTCTGTGGGCTGCACGCGCAACACGACAGAACCAGGACCGACGAGAGTTACATCTGACCTTTTTTCATGGAGGATGATCCCTCTCTGAACCTATGGAAACCTGTCGAGTTTTGCAATGTCATCGTCTACCGGCAGGAACAATCGGGGGGAATTTGAATTGTTATATCGTTCTATGTCTTTGACATTTTTAGTGTCGATCAATGATGGGTAACCGGAAAAGTTTTTAGATCGATTTCTAGACCGATTCACATGATAGCATTTGTATACTAATTGACGTACGCCCCATTGGAAAAATTTAACATTTTGCGATGCAAATCATTTTTTTTTTCCACATTTTAATGACCCAGGGACTAATGGGTGTGAGAATACCTTAAGCCAAATTTGGTTTATCAGCTTAAACTCAGAGGCTGCTACAACGAACTTTAATGGTTCATATTTTTAAATCTTGACTACTGTTCTTCTAAAATATAAAATCATAAGAATAATGCGTAACCTATATAACGCCTGCGCGAAGCGCTTTCGGGTGGTCGGACCGTGAAGCGGTCATGGGGGGGGGTAGGTAGCCCCCTAGTTTTGAATATAATGGTTTGTATGAGAGGCTAAGCCCGAATTTTTTAAATTTGATTTTTAGGTGTGGATTGACGCAGCAATCCAGATCTTCTATTCTGTCGGCGCTGGTTTTGGCGTTCATTTGTCTTATGCCAGTTACAATAGTTTCCATAACAATTGTTATAGGTAAGTTTTATTAGCCAATAAATACCCTTTTCCATACTCCTTTATTTCACTCGAAGTAGTAATACTCAAAACGATCCCTACAACAGCGCCAAAGTTAAAGTAGACACTTCGCGTTACGTCGTAAGGCGGCGCACAGTGCAGTGTCCCATGGACAAAAATCGAAAATTCGACTTTGTCGAATAATAAAAATGACCGCTGGATTGAAGAAATAGGTGGATGGGAAGGAAAAATTCGAAGTTTCTTGACATGAAAATGTTATTGAAAGGGAGGGAGGGGGAGGGGAAATCACGGAACCTGCGCGGATGCACAATTAGCAGAGATCCAGCAGCGGGCATCATGTGTTATGACGGGTGATAACTGATATTATCCTAATCAGAACGGAACAAGGTAGAATGTTTAGGTACAAGGTATGTTTGTCTATACAAAAACTATGTTGATTATTTTAAATTCTTAAATTAAGGGCCTCTCAGTCCGGTCTTCCGTTGATGATGCCATAAATTCGATTTATTCCATATACGCATCTTCAAATGTAGATTAAAAAAATATATCAAAATATATCAACGCAATTTTTTGATATGTTGTTCAGAATACCTTCCAGATTCAGAATATGTTTAGTTTTTAGCCACAAACTGCCACAAATCGACGGAATCGTCATTTTTGTGACCTCAAGTTAGGGCTTAGGCGCGCACTGAGCGGCATATTGGCTTGTTTTTATAACAGCCATACGTGAAACCAAAGCGAGCCAGTGTGCATGCATGAGTTCAGCCGTGTTTTTTGATAAGTTGTTAAAATGATGTTTCAAATCCATAATCTATTTGATTTCTACTCAATTGGACCTCAAATTTAACGACAAATATGGCGTCCGCCCTTTCATGTCAGAAATCAGCCACGTGATCGATAAGTGAGATGTGATGATATCTTTAAACAGAGATTAAAAAAGTATATCAAAATATATCAACGCAGTTTTTTGATATGTTGTTCAAAATACCTTCCAGATTTAGAATATGTTTAGTTTTAAGCCACAAACTGCCACAAATCGACGGAATCGTCATTTTTGTGACCTCAAGTCAGGGCTCAGGCGCGCAGTGAGCGGCATATTGGCTAATTATCGTGTCTTTAAACATAGATTAAAAAAATATATCAAAATATATCATCGCAATTTTTTGATATGTTGTTCAGAATACCCTCCAGATTCAGAATATGTTTAGTTTTAAGCCACATACTGCCACAAATCGACGGAATCGTCATTTTTGTGACCTCAAGTCAGGGCTCGGGCGCGCACTGAGCGGCATATTGGCTTATGATCATATCTTTAAACATAGATTAAAATAATATATCAAAATATATCAACGTAATTTTTTGATATGTTGTTCAAAATACCCTCCAGATTGAGAAACTGTTTAGCTTCCAGCTACAAATTGTCACACACCGACGAAATCGTCGGTGTTGTGACCTCAAGTCGGGAATCGGGTATACTCGTTGAACTGCATGATACGGTCTCTGTTTAAGGCGAACTTCATGATTCCTTTCCGACAAAGAAAAAAAAAGTTACATACACATGTGGTTATTAGACATGATGTTCATTCTATACAATACTCTAATACATGCCCCCCCTCCCCCCGAAAATTCTATCCGTCTTTCCGGGTCGTCCTCCAATTTTTCGGAATAGCCGATTTTCCCTCGGATAATCACAGTGCTTGAGCATTTTTTGTTCTTGCGACTTTTTTCTCACACAAAAATTTAAAAAAAAAAAAATTATAATACGTGTTAAAAAGGTTTAATCTGGGTAAAGGTAACAGGGCCTGTTGTTAACCAGTAATTTCAGATCAAATCATGGGGAATGTGCCGTGACCGCGTCTTTTTCCGACCAGAATCGATCTCACTATAATTGTTACAGCCCCCCCCCTCCTCCAGGTGCTACTTTAAGAACTTAATCCCATCTAACGATAGACTGTATGAATAGGAGGTCTCATGTCAAATTTTCCATCTCTTTGTCCATCCGTTTTTGAGCTACAAGTTCGGTTCCTACCGCCCGAACGCTCTTTATTTAGTAACTTTGCGACCGCTCCACCCCTCCCCGCCGGAAGTGTCATTTAAAAAATTTGACCTCATTTAACGATGGCCTATCGGTAGAAGAGGTCGCACCCAAATTTCACTTCTGTATGTGCTACCAACTTTGGACTAAAATGTTTGTCCCCACCGCCCAAATGCACGTCTTCAAGTATCACTGCTTCCGCCCCCCTCACCCCGCCATAAGTGTCATTATGAAATTTTGACCCCATCCGACAATAGCACATATGTGTAGGAGGTCTCATATCAAATTTCACTTTTCTATATCTTTCTGTCTTTCAGCTATGAGTTCGGTCTCTACCGCCCAAACACTCGCCTTCAAGTATCAGCACTCCCGCCCCCCTCCTCCCGCCCCAAAGTGTCATTAACAAAATTTGACCTCATCTAACGATAGTCTATATGTTCAAGACCTTTCATACCAAATTTCACCTTTCTATGTGCTTTTGTCTGCGAGCTATGATTTTTGTCCCTACGCGCCATAAGGGCGCTGCACTGTGCGGCGTTCTAATTAGACTCATTCGTAAAATAACTTAGTTGCATAAGGAAAGAAATGGCACATACGTTGTTCCTAAAATGAGTCGGAAAGAGTAGCTCCTAAATGAAAAATGAAGTAAAAAAAAAAAAAAAAAAAAAAAAAAGGCAAATTTATCAAAGGCAGTTTTATTAGCTCTCAAAGGCAGTTTTATTAGCTCTCAATTGCCGATCTGCTACTTAATACTTAACATTCACCTCATATAAATCAAGTTCAAAGGAGCGTGTAAAAAAACCGCCTACCTATGTATAATATCAATGGTCGATACATCGTTTCGAAAAAAAAGTCATTTCAGAATTTTTGTTAGACTTCATTACGATGTCAAGTATGGTAAGCTTATTGAATGTCTTGGCATTGCTAAGTATATGTATCAACTATTCTTGTCTCCAAACACTAACGCATAATGCACTGTTAACTGCATGACGGAAAATCCAGACGTATACCAGAACCAGAACGTTGAAAACCGAGATAACTGGTTTTGAACTTTCACCGTCAGTATATGTATTTATGGCTGTCCATAAAATACGCACGAAACGTTAAATTTGGGATATTTACACCGTGTATCCCTCCTGCCTTCCATAGCTATTATGACGTAGGGATCCTTTTCTATCACTTGTAATCCTTAAATGCGTAAGAGCATAATGGCGTAATTTTCCTAGACCTATCCGCTCCCTCTTAAAATGTTACGTATTTAAGTACAGTTTCTTTGCTTTAATCTATTTTGAATAATTTCTTTTTTTTTCAGGAGTTGCTTGGTAACAACGGCTGTAAATTGCTTCACTAGTTTTTTCTCTGGACTTGTAATTTTTACGTATTTGGGCTTCATGTCGTTTCGGCAAGGGATCCCTATTAGCTCAGTGGCGACAGAAGGTAAATAATTGAATCAAATTTATTAAATGTATTCACGAGGGGAACAAATTGCACCTGGTTGGCTAATTCACTAGAAAGTTAGTTTTAAGGACATTATTATTAGTAAAAATTGCCAGAAATGTATGGCAAGTATCGCTCTTTACAGCACAAAAATCTTAGCCACCTCTAAAAAGAAATTATGAAGTTAAATTCTTACTATTCCATTCGAAATCTAAGATTAAACCTGAATGCTAATTAAAATGTTTCATAATCGTAAGTTAATTTTTGTAATTAAGTAAGGAGTGTGGCTACAAGCCTGTATTTCAAATTATAAATCTAGAGGAAATAGCATCATCACGTAAAAGTGCTTACTTAAAGTTTCTATTGATAGGAACCCTACTTTTTTGTTCACTACCTTCAATCTTCATTCGATTTTAATACCAGTATACCAGTGCACATTGAATTCAGACTTTCGTCGGGGGAAAAATGACTTCCCTGAATGAAGTCAAAAGAGCGCTCTTCCAGCCAGGAGGTGATTTTTTCCCGAGGACAGTTTCCTTTCAGAGAATTTTTAAGTTTTGCACGTAGAAATGAAAAATGAATATGCACCTCTGGTATTAATAAAAGCGCGAAGACTGAAAGTAACAAGCAAAGATATTAGTATACTTATTAAGGAACTTATTTACAGCTATTTAAGGCTTATTCCACAACTATACTCATATCTTACTATTTCTTTTCAAGATGACTTAGTGGTGTCGTTGTGTATGCCTCAATTCTGTTATAAAAGTGTCTTGATTTTATCCTCTTTTTTGATTCTCTGTAGGTCCCGGCCTGGTGTTCCAGGTTTACCCTGAAGCGGTTGCTACTCTTCCAGGCTCTCAAATTTGGGCCATGCTCTTTTTCTTCATGCTCATCATGCTCGGCTTGGACTCGGCGGTGAGTTAATATTTATACAACTTTCAATCCTTGTAAACTTGAATTCTTGAGGGTAATGCTTAAAAAGGTTGGTAAAATTATCAGCTTTTTTTTAGTCATTAATACCAAAACCCATGTATTAAGAAAAGCTATTTAAAATTCTTATTCGTCACGCGTTCAGGGCACACCGTTGCTGAACCACGATGGAGCTTTACTTCCAAAATTGATAAAAATAAAAAAAAAAAAAAAAAAAAAAAAAAAAAATGAAGAAAACCTCTGGCGACTTATCCTTCATGACACAAGGGCCAGTTTTGCCACATCAGGTCTTTATCTTTTGTCAACAAAATCTAGAAAAACTATTTTGGGGGATTTTAGGGTCTGCACGGTATATTTTACTGCCAGAATATCAGTATTAATAGTTTTAGGTCGGATATTTTGGAATAATATGGCTAAACTTTCGGTTGAAGGTTCAAAGTGCCTGTAGAATTGTGGCCAAAGGTTAAGCCCGCAATAGAGGCTCAAAGTAGTTTTCCTGCCAAAATCCTGCTGCCAGGACTTTATGTCCACCTACCTTCCGTCTATTAAATAAATGTCAACCGCTATTTATGTCCACTACAGTCTTTAACAGGCTATTAACGTCTTTACAGAGAATTTTGAAAATGGGAGTATATACGAAAATTTAGATTTTTAAATTAAGAGAGGTGAAGAGTTCCTTCATTCTTACAAACATTTCATTCATGAATCAAGTCATGAAAGAGAACAGACTCTAAGAGCAGATAAAAACATATGTTCATGTGTACACTGTACGGATATGATAAGATGAAAACCAGAGCGGGAGCCTAGGAAACGCTCCAATGCCAAATTAAACTTTTTTCAGTGACAGATGCAGTCAAAATTGAAAGTCCTCTTTAACTAGTTATTTCGTGCGCCTTCAATCTTGTAGGACACTGTGCAACGCCTCTGACGTGAAATAGTTGCTTAAAGCGTTGCGGCGCGGCAGGCGACCAGCGTGACACGCGCATAGGCGCCTACAAACCTAACGGGATACTTCACGCATTGCGCAACGCGTGAAGTATCCCGTTAGGTTCGTAGGCGCCAGTACGCGTTCTGCGCTGCTAACACGCCGCTCCGCTCTGTGTTAGGCTCTAATATTTGAACTCGCGGAGTCAGCGTTTTTCAACTTATGATTTTGAAATGTTTGCACTCTCTGCATTGATTATTCCCTTTTAAACTGATGAAAAAGAAATATGTACTACTGGAAAATATAATGTGTTTTTTGTAAATATAATAGTCGTTCCGTGTCAAATTTAACGATTTCCAAAGCATTCAAATTTATTCTTTTATGTTTTGGGCTTTTACTGTGCTGCAGCGTGGTGTAAGCGCAACTAAACGCTTAAAATTGGACGTATTTGACTCAAGAAGGTCGATGTACAAATAAGTTAAAAACAAAAAATTGCGTGCTTCTTAGTTTTTTTCCTCTTTTATTAATTTTTGTATAGTTTCTTTCATCACAACTACGGCTCATTGAGATTCATATCAATGCCATTGCTTGGAAAAGGTTTTACAAATATTTACCACGTTTTAAAAATGTAAATGTTTTTAAAATGAAGTAATCAATTTCATTAAAAAAAAGAATGTGCATTTAAGGCATATTTTATATCGGAAATTTCAAGGATAGAAACGAAACCAAGTATTTACCAAGGACAATTTAAAAAGATGAATCAAAAGAAGAAAGTAACATTTCATTTAAAATATGAGTTACGATAACAACACCTCATTCTCTCTTAATTTTCTCATTTAGATATTGTATATATAATTTTACACACGGACTAAAATATGACGCTTGAATTTGATTTTAGTGGACTTTACATTTGTGGACTTAATTTAGTGGACGTTTAAGTAATGGACTTAACAGTAGTGTGGGCTTTAGAACTGTGGACGTAAAAATTGTGGACGAAAAGTCTGTGGACGTAAAAAAAGTGGACATAAAGTCCGTGTGCCAAAATCCTAAACCCCGATTTTTCGACGTAAAATAACAAAAATACCTCTGTTTGAATTTTGTCCTGGAAGGGCATGTATGAAAAGAAGAAAGCAGGGAAAGCCGAGCGAGGTAAGGTAAGTTTGAGAGCGCGCGGCTAGATTCAGCGGTGCAAAGGGAGAAAAGCGTAAGAGCCTTCGGACGTTGCCAAATCTCCTTTGAAAAGTCAAAAATTCTGGGGAAAATTTGCACAATTTTCCTTCCGATTCTTCGGAGAATTTTCAACGCAATTTTATCTAAAGTTTCAGAAAACTTCGAGGAAAAATACTCATGGCTTTCTTCAAAATTGAATTATTTCTTAAAGGAGATTTGGTGGCGTTCGAATGCTCTTACGGTGAATTCCTCGGAGTGCCGAATCGTTTGATTGTATCGCGAAGGCGGGGGCGGGGGTGCGAGCTCCGGGTCGCACGCATTGCAACATCACTTGGACATATTTCTGCCAAACGGACCTATGTGCATTATGACGTGAGCCCTGTCGTGCATATATTCTTATGAGTCTCAGGGCCCATGTCTTAATGTACATAGTTCCGTTTGGCAGAAATACGTCCATTTGGCGGGTGGTTTTCGTTGTTTCAGATGGGCGGTATGGAGTGCGTGATAACTGGAATTATGGACGAGTTCTTCCACGATAAGCGACGGGAGCGAGCGCGTGAGGTCTTCGCTTTCTGCGCCATCCTCGTCTCCTTTCTCGTCGCCATCGTCAACGTCACACCCGTAAGTTATCCAACCCCCAAGCACCATACTCTGTAGTACACACTCAAATGAAAACAAGAGGGAAAAAAACCAAACCAACCAAACTTAAATGGACCAGGGTCGGATTAAGGGGGTGGCCATATGGGCCGCGGCCTATGGCGGCAAATTTAGGGGGTGGCAAATTTTTCAATTTTTTTAAATGTAGGTATAAGAAAAATCGGATTCAGAAAAAAAAATATCAACGAGAAAAGGGGAATTGAATTTGACTTTAATCATGAATCTTCATCGATCAAATTACATCTCTCTTTCCTGCAGCTGGATCATTTACTTCGCTAGATACGGGTGATGGATACGGCGTATCCATCTATTGGTGATCTACCGCTCGATAAGTTGGCGACCATTTACCTCGTATCTAGACCACTAGATGAGCTCTAGATGGATAAGTTTATCTAGAGGTACGATGGATACGGATCGCGGTGTTTCACGATCTAACTGAACATATTTTTTTCTTTTCAACCAATCACAGCTCATCATTCCATCTCTGAAGAAGAAGAAGTGACTTTGCGCGTTGCTTTGCGCGCGTGAATGTGAACACCATAACCTCAAATGTACGGAAGATTAGGCCCACGATTTTCTAACGAGCGCGATTTCCGTAGTTTATCGTGGTTTTCGCGAGAAATACAAAAATATATCGTCTTATTTCAATCCTTACTATATTAATTTATTTCTTTTTAAAATGAAATTTCATAATTGTATTTTGAGGTTATATTTCACCTATATCAATAATTTTGACTTATAAACGTGAAAAACGAATTAATTTATTCTTTAAATGTATTATTTTAAGTTTTGTTCTTTTTTTCAAATAATTATCAAAGTGTAATATTTATCCGGTTTGCGAGTATGTTCGTGATGACTTTAATACTCGTGCCAGTAAAAAGATTAACTTGAACTTAATGCAGCAGAAACAACCAGTTTTACAATAAAATCGATCACCTAACCTCAAATATCGATAGATACAGAGTTATCCACCACCTCCGGTGTGGGGGATAAATATCTAGTGCCGTATCTAGAGGCGTATCTACCGGGCTAAGTGTATGGTCGCTACGAAATGAATCCGATAGAAGCGCGGCGCGTATCCATCAAGGTCAATAGATATCAAAAGTAAATGATCATGTTGAGAGAATAGAAATTTCTAATTTTTTCGTTTTTCGGTATTACAAGAGACAGCATCTTTAATTAGTCGAGTTAAGAGAGGAACTAAACACGCAATTTGGCCTGGAGCTTAGCGCAGAGAGGAATGATGATGAGGACTTGAAAATAATGAAAAGGACAAGCCCTCGGCGCGGCGCGGCCGGCGGTCGGCATGTAACACATATTAGCGCCTACAAGATTGCATGAATACTTCACCCATTGCGTCAAACACTGTGCGGTCAGGAGCGGTTGGCGTGAAACTCATAGCGCCTACAAGACTACAGGAATACTTCACGCATTACGCCAAACACAGTGCGATCATCGGCGCGGCGCAGCGGCGGAAGTTAAAATTATTAAACCACATTTATGCTTGTTCTTTCATAATTTTTTGGTTCATTTCTTATAGATGAAGGACCTTGTCCATACAGAGACGATTTATGGAACTTAACTTTCGCGCAAAGTTCCGTGAAATTTTACCAGTAGTTTTGACAGGGCTTTCGGAAAAAGCGTATCCAACATGAGTAGGTAAACGTGTCTTATGCGCCCCTCCCCTCCGTCACGTTCCAAGTCATTCGAAGACAGTCATTCGAAGAGACAGCTCCTTTAATCAGTCGAGTTAATAGAGAAACTAGACTCGCAATTCGGCCTGGCCGCCTGGAGCGGCGCGGCGCAGAGAGCATTGATGACGAGGACTTGAGATGAAAAGGAGAAACCCTCGGCGCAGCTATCGGCATGTAACACATATTAGCGCCTACAAGACTGCACGAATACTTCACGCATCGCGTCAAAAACAGTGCGCTCAGCTGCGGTCTACGTGAAAAGCATAGCGCCTGCAAGACTGTAGGAATACTTCACGCAATGCGCCAAACACAGTGCACTCAGCGCGGCGCGGCGGCGGAAGTTAAAAATATTAAACCACATTTAAGTATGTTTGTTTTTCCATTATTCTGCGTTCATTTTTTATTAATGGAAGGTCTTGCCCACACAGAGATAGGTTTACGGAACCTAACTTTCGCGCAAAGTTCCGTGAAATTTTACCAGTAGTTTTGACAGGGCTTTCGCAAAAATCGTATCCAACATGAGTAGGTAAACGCGTCTTATGCGCCCCTCCCCCTCCGTCACGTTCACTTGATGGTTTTTATTTATGTTTCAAAACGAATGAGAAGGGGGCGGCAAGTAGGTAAATCCGGCCCTGAAATTGACCAAGTCAAGCAGGAAGGAACCAAGCCATATCAGCTGTTGCCAAATTTAATGAGGCATTTAATTTGATTTTCTTCGTGGGAACCGTCTTGCGAATTTTTTGTGCAAATTTCAGTGGCGTATCTGTATAGTGCGAAGCAAATTGCTGAAAATTTTCAAAGGAATCCGCACAAACATTCTCTCATAAAAAATCAAATTGCTCAGTTAAACGCCCTTGCTGATGTGGCTTGGTGCCTTTCGGCTGTAAACGTGGTCCAAAGATACACTGGATGTCCTGCATGTATTCGTACGTTTTTTCAAGATAGGGTTTTTGATGAGGTTAGATTTTTCATGTGAAGAAGCGTGCACTCTGGAAAAATTGTACATGAACTCGATCTTAAAGTTTCTCTCGCGTCGAAGACATGAAAAGTTTGAATGATTTTCCCTGGAAAGCCCTAATTGTTTCCTTCGGTTCCTTTCTTTCTTGTTTTTACTAGGTGGAGGGAAGTGTATTTTGGGTACACTATCCCCAACCCCTCTTCTCCTAGGAACATAAAATATCCTCCATCATAGAGCAACCCTCCCTCAAAGTTTTGTCTCTAGAAATGAAAACGTTACGGAGGTGATCAGTGAATTTTGGAATGCTCCGCGGGTGTATCTGCTGTATTTTTTGGAGGGGGGGGGGAAGGCACGACTTGTTTGGACTTAATTATCTATATAACCTGTGATTTCAGCAATGCTTTTGTTTTGGTTTTTTGGAAGAACAATTCCAACAATTCATTATTTCCGATACGGTATGACAGCAATGTAAAAAAAGACTCATTGTTCAGTGCATAAAACAGATAGAATGAGATTTAGTTTCAGAAAAAGAAAGGTCCAGACAGATTGACATCTAAATAATTGAAACTGTCCCGTCGAGAAGTGAGTCTTCTTCGATGACATCTTCTCTTGAACACTCATTACGTAAAGCGGAATCCTTCGCATTACCTTTAGCTATCGCCTTAGCAGTTGCTCAAAAGTATCGATTACTATCTACTTAAGATGTTGAAGTTCAATACACTCCATGAATAGTCGAACCTCATTGTCAGTTGATTGACTGTGGACTGCTCGAGGATGTTTATTGATACCGCTTATTTCTATCATACTGACTGTTAAAGATTCTGACTGAGTACTTAATTAAAATCAAACTGTCTCCGTTGGTTCGATTGTTTGTCCATTTCCTTTAAATACTATTAAGACGCAGCCGAAGTAGAGATAAATATGATCAGGCTACATTTTCATAACTTTCCACACCGGGCGACTCCCTACATTCGAGTAGCTAGGCAACATCATCAGCCTCTTCCAAGTTAAAATCCTCTCAAGCATATCTCTTTTTCTCAAAAAGAGTCTCTCACATTATATCTCACAATTGAAAATGCTCCACAAGTTATGTATAGTCATATCAGTGCTATGCGGAGTCAGTGGCGATTTTGCAAATTGGCAAAATTCTTTTCCCTCAATTTAAATCCATTAAATATATCGATGTTAGGTGAGGCAAGCTGTCTCGCCAAGAATCGATGGTTTTACATACATTTAAATGGAGGAAAAACAATATTACCAATTTGCAAAATCGCCTCCGCCCAGAGTCAAAAGGTACCTAACTCCATTTTAGTCATTTCGAGATATCAGGGGAAAACCGCACGTCACCCCCACTGATTATGATGTAGGTAGCAATTTTTGAAACTCCGTCACTCATAAACGTCACATTTTAGGGAATGCTATAAAATTTTACACGCACCCACACGGAACCGTTATGGAAGGTTTCTAAAACACCACAAACTCGATTTTCACAAAATGTGACTTGGGTACCTTTTGACTCTGGGACACTAATGTTATCAAATGCAAACAAAAAATTCTCTCTCTAATTCACTGAATAAAAGGTAAGATAGGAATTTCGCTTTCGTTGCAAAGTGACACCAACATTTTCGAAAGATTTTTTAAATGTAAATATTTGTGCTTGTTCCGATACGAAACCATCCCAAAACGTAGAGATTGTCCATTTATCCGTAGACAGAGGTCGTTCTTACGAAGTCTAAAAGTTCTAAAGGTTCGGAGTTCTAAAGGTTTTCTTATTTTCAACTGGGTGGTTTCACGATAACTGGAATAGTTTTGTCGCCATAACGGACAACACATTTTTCGTTCATATTTTTAGAGGTAATGATAATCACTCGAATTTTTTTGCATTAATCTACTACGTGTTATAACGCTTGTCAAAGATTTGTCGCTCTACTTTTCAGTTTTAATATATAAATGACCGAAAATGTGCTGTCTGTTACGCTGACTTTTTACCGCGTAACAGACAGCACATTTTCGGAATTTACATAATATTAATTGAGAATTAGAGCAATAAATCATTGGAAAGCGTTAAAATACGCAACCCTTTCAAGATTAGTGCGAAAAAATTCGAGTGATTCTCATTTCTACTAAAAATATGACCGAAAAATGTGTTGTCTGTTACGGCGAAAAAACTATTCCAGTTATCGTGAAACCACCCAACTCATGTGTTTCTTGTTCTTTTTTTCAACTCACTTGTTTCTTCTCCTTCTTTTCCTCTATTTTCGCGAGAGGGAGTTGAGGCTCACACGAGAGCCAACATTTGAGTAAACCGCATCCAGCTGCGTCGTATACAAAAACTAAGTGGGAAAACTGCTTAGAGTCACGCAAAGTCACTAAATACTCGAGAGCAATTTTATGCTATTTTTATGTTTTGTTTTTTCCGCTCCCCAGGGTGGCATCTACGTGTTCCATCTGTTCGATAACTACTGCGCTGGCATCTCTTTGCTCTGCTCGGCGCTGTTTGAGGCCATCGCCGTCTCCTGGTTTTACGGTGCGTTCCACCTTTCATCAACTTTTTGCAGCGTCGAGGCGTGAATGGTCGATCATCGATATTTCCCCATTTGAAGCAATGGCAAAGAATCGATTATTAAAGTGTTTGTTGCGAACATTCTGTTTATCGATCCTTTTCCAAGAGTTTAAATTGTATAGATCAGTCGAAATATCGCACACTGAAAAAAAATTCTCGGCGTTTTTACCAAGGTCCGTTGGTACCTTTACCATCTCACTTTTTTTACCAATTATTGGTAATTTTACCAATACAAACTGGTAAGCTTACCTAAAAACCGGTATTTTTACTGTTTTTTTTTCAGGTAAGAATACCACTTTTATTGGTAATCAATTCTCGGTAACTTTGCCATTTTATCTCGGTAATTCTACCACAGTCGATAAAAAATATTGGCGTTTTTACCAAGGTCCAGTAAAATTACCGAGAAAGTTCAATAATTTTACCGAGATTTCTGGGTAAAATTACCAATTCCAAAAATGGTAATTTTACCAAGAAAAAACTGGGATCAAATAGAACCCTGAATTCTTGGTAATTTTACCCTTTTCTTAGTGAATACACCGATATTTTTTTTTCAGTGCAAAGCACGCCTCGCCACAGACTTTTGATATCAAACCCTGCTACTAAAGAGCATGTTGGTGCTCTGTTGAGATCATTCTGGTGGGTGAAACATGGTATCATCATAGTATCAACATGGTTCCAACAAATTTTATGTCAACGGTGTTCAGTGTTGATATCATGTTAGTCACTGTTGGAGGTTTCAGGACATTCTGTCAACGTTTTTTTGTCCGCGCACCTTTTTTGTCCAGTAGTTTACGCCCCACGTAAAATAAGCAACAGTGACTTGGTCCAAGCGTTATATTTTAGTCGGTATGTAAAATTATATTGACAATATGGAAATGAGAAATTGAGAGAGAAGGACGTTTTGTTATGGTTGCTCATTTGCTAAATTAAGTGTTATTACTTTCTCCTTTTGAATACTTTTTTTACATTGTCATTGGTGAATATTTGGTTTTATTTCTATCCTTAAAATATTGAATGTGCAATATACCTTATATATGCATAGGTACTTTTTTTTATTTTTTTTATTTTTTCTTCACGAAATTATTACTTTATTTTGAAGATATTTATATTTTTAAAACGTGACAAATATTTGTAAAACCTTTTCCAAGCGACATTAATCTCAATGAGCCGCAGTTGTGCCGACAGGAACTGCAAAAATGAATAAAAGAGGAAAAAAAAACCAAAAAGCACGCAATCTTTAGTTTTAACCCATTTGTACATCGATCTTTTAGAGTCAAATACGTCAAATTTTGAGCGTTTCGTTGCGCGCACACCTCGCTGCAGCACAATAAAAGCACAAAATGTAAAAGAAACAATTAAAGTGCTTTGGAAATCATTAAATTTGACACGGAACCACGAATATTTAAAAAACACACATTATATTATTATTATCCTTTGATAAATTGATAAATATGTGTTTTCCATCAATTTTAATGAGAATAATAAATGCAGAGTGTGCTAACATTTCAAAATTATGAGTTATAAAACGCTAAATATTAAAGCCTAACAGAGCGGAGCGGCGACGCACAGTGTGTCAAAACCCCAATCTAGCTGCTCAAAACCCCCCTTATACCTACAAACCTAAGTGGATACTTCACGCATTGCACTATGCTTGAAGTATCCACTTAGGTTTGTAGGCGCCAATGCGCGTTCCGAGCTGGCCGCCCGTCCGCCGTGCGGCAGCGCCTGAAGCAACTATTTCACAACAGAGGTGTTGCACAGTATTATACGAAATTGAACTATTTAAAATGACAGGCATCCTTTTAAAGTACAGATCTTTCCTCGCAAAATAAATCAAGATACTTATCGTACACAAGAAAAATCTAAGAGCCTTTAGCTGAGGCAAATATAGAGGTTTATCCGGTTCAGGTATAACAAGGTGGGAATTTCTTGAAAGATAATTGAGTCTTGTTACACCAAAGAAGTGTAGAAAGTTTTAGTGAATTTTGTCGCATGGAATTGATGCTCCCCCATTTTTACCAAAACTCTCAACTATATATTATTCTCCGTTGGACCAAGCAGACAAAACAAAAAAACAAGCAAACCCTCATTCTTCCAAGACATTATATATTTTCATCCAAAAACGTTGTGAGCAATTGTCGTTTGTATTTACATGTGGACCACTTAACTTTGGGTCTCAACTGGCACGTGGACCAAAACTCCCGTGCCGAAAAAACGCGTGGACGTAAATTACTGGAAAAAACAGGTGCGCGGACAAAAAATCGTTGACGAAATGACCTATAACCCTGTTGGAGAATGTGACCGATGAGGTACCATGTTGGTACAATGTTGATAGTACGTGGGTGCCCACATGGTGTCATATTTACTTCCTCTTAATAGTGATAGTTTCTGCAAAAAAATCGAATTGATAAATCATATTATCATGCTGTTAAAAAGGGCACCCAAGGACCAAATATGCAAAATCGAATATTCTTCGAAATTCCACAAATTCAAGTAAGAAGAATAGGATGTCTTCTTTACAAGAAACTAGGAGTAAAGGAAAATGCAGTACGTAGATTTTGCTGTTATTCTCGACAAGACAGCACTTAATTCACACGATCCAGCAATAGAACATGGCGCTGAAAATTTCAACTCTTTCTGTAGAATTCTACCTGTTAGATTTATTCTGAATTATTTTGATACACAACTTCAAAAGCAATCAGGGGATGTCAGATACTATTGTTCTGCAATATATCGACGAATAAATTTCTTGCTTTTTAAAGGAAGGGTTGAACTATGATTGAAAGTTCCTTTCAAAAACCTGACTGAATCCCAGATGATCACCTGAATGGTTATCATCTCCGGCTAAGGTAGAATAGAATCCCTCTGTTGACCACGTCACGGTTTTCATACTATAGAGAAAATTAATCGTAAGATTTTACACCGGGGGCGGCACTTCTTAGGCTGCAAAAGATATTTATTCAATAGAGGAAAGTACCTCTAATTTACGGTTACTCTGTCCACGCATGATTTCACGCAAAGCGTATATATAGTTCCAATTTATGAGGCCAGTTTTCTTATTCCAGGACTAGAAAAGTTTTCTCAAGATATTGAGGATATGATTGGTTCAAAGCCCGGGTTGTATTGGAGGATTTGTTGGAAGTTCATCAGCCCATCATTTATAATTGTGAGTACACGTGATACTTTCTGTTCAATCATTGTGAAGACGTAAGGGGCGGAAGGACAAAGTTGTAAAGTTTTATCCACAGTTTTTAACTCTTTTACCATTGATGAAGGCACGTCTTGTATTGAGTATTTCTGGGAATTTTCGTTCAATTCTCAATGAATGCACACAAAAGATTCGAAAAAATTTAGATACGTAGAAAATAAATGGATCGTCAAGTCAAACTTTGAAACGTTGCAATTTAATAAAGTTTTATTCTCTGATTATCCTTAATTTTATACCAGTCACTTAAGTCAGTGTTCAAGGATTTGTTAACAGGCAATCCACGCAAGTTTAACCTAGGCACATGATCTCGTGACGTAATTTTTTTTTTTACTTATTTATAAGCAATTCTTGTTTAGGTATGCTTCCTGATTGACGGTATGAACAAAGTTGTTCCCAGGCTCTTGATAACAAAATGTATTTAAGTTTACATTTTAAAATGAATGTATTAGTTCAATGATTATTGAATCTTCCCCAGTAAGTATGTAATAATGAGGTTTATTTTTCTAAGGATGCTTCTGAGCTATACTTTTGCTCTCCTGAGCAGGAGGAATCATAGGCGGATCCAATGATGGGGGGGGGCGAAGAAGGCGTAAGCCTCTCCCCGGTCGCCCGAAAACAAGGAGGAAGAGAGAAGGAAGGAACAGAGGAAAAAGAAGGAAAGATACCTACATTTAGTAATCATTCACGACGACATTTACGCAAACTATATATTAGAGGCTTCAAAAATTCAAGAATTTTCCAGGGGAGATCCCCGGACCTCGCCCCCCCTCCCCCCCTCGATCGATGTGTCTGGATCCGTTCATGGGAAGAAAGAGTGGAAAAGGCACGTTTTCGGAGCTATTGATTAAAATAAATGAAGTTGATGTTGGAGTTAAACGTTTTACTGATATGATTGATTTAAGGGTGTGGTGATGTTCGATTTGTTCGACCACAAATCCTTGGAGTACAACAACTACGACTACCCAGTTTGGGCGGAGCTCGCGGGGTGGGCCTTAGCTCTGTCCGCCATCCTCATGATCCCAATCGTCGCTGCTATTCAGCTTATCAAGACTCCTGGAACACTCAAAGAGGTAATTTTGTTCCATCCACTTCCATTGATCCCAAAATCCATTGAGATAAATGAGTGGCGTATTGAAAAATGTACTCCCGATGTTAATTTGATGTTAAAAAGATAGTTCACGGTCTTTCAGAAGAACCATCGATGCATGGCGATTCGTAATTTAGCGATTTCGGGAGTAAGTTCTTTAGGCCATGATGCATTTTTTTAGGATAAAACATTTTGTCGAAAACGAGAGGTGGTTCTTCAGCACAGGAGAATGTGTCTATCGTCGATCGATCAATGGATGGTTTTTGTATTTCAGAAAGATTCTTTAAACATTTCCGAGCATTGCATCATGCTAGAGTCCGCCAGGTACTTTTATACAAAATTTGAGGAGAAAAAATTTGAAACTGGCATCTCACTGTAATTCAATTTGGCGTAATTTCAGCGTAAAAGGTCTATGGTGACAATTGGATTCCATTTTCCGAACAGGAACCAACAGCATTCCAATGTTGCTAGGGTTGTGCGACTTACATTATGGAATGAAATTACTGAAATCGTGTAAAAAAAGTTCACAAGGTAATATTCGTCTTGAATTCATAGTTTATTGGGAGCAAAGATGAAACTTGTTTCGATGATCAGTCGATAGACGGTTGCGACATTGGAGTGCTCTAGGTTCCTTTTTGCGAAGTGCAATCTAATTTACAACGATGAGTTTTTCCGAGTATTTTCAGCGAGTTGGTCATATGAACTTAGGCCATTTACTCTCTTTAAACGCAATTTCACAAGCGGCAGGGTGTTTTATAAGTATCTGCTTGTTGCGTTGCTCCTCATGCCGACGTTATATTTCTCACTTTTCAGCGATTTGCCTACTGTATCACGCCAGTGGATGAGCATGAAAGCCTCGCAAAAGGAAAACCGGTATCAAGATTTAAGTGCAGGCATTGGCTCTACGTCTGATGCAGACAATAATACAAGTTTCCAGCGTTGTATCGCCAAATCAACTGAGCTCCGATGTGATTGGTTCATTCGAAAAATTTCACACGGAAGCTGCGCCGCTGAGAGTGCGGAGGAAGTCAGTGCGCCTTCATTTGTTCGGTATGCAACACGGATAGTCGTCGAGCTGTAATAGTTGCGTCCAGGCAATTCCATCGATCCATTCCTTTTTCACCTCATGACAAAAGTCTTAACGATGATGCTTGTAAATTTTGCTTGTAACACTGTGTTGAGCGTTACAGCAACATTATTTTTTGACTTCTTAAAGAAATTGCTAAATAACACTGCCACATTATCGCAGTGCAAGCTCTGGGGAAACAGTCGTACGTCTTTTGTGACGCTCGATGTGAATTTTCAAGATGCTCAAATGAGCTGTATTGTCGTCGGCGGGCATTAGGTCTAACAATGAGTCCGGGCCAATTCATTGCGAGCGATTCCCGAACAGACATTTCATCACGGACGATTCCCGAATGAATCTTCGTCCTATCACTTTTTCTAGATGATATAATACGCAGCATCAGTTCGTCAATATATCAGTTGAATCGGGACGTGCAAAAACCGCTAGAGTCCATTTTCCCAGTCTTCAGTTTTTTGAGTTGATAATAATTTTTAAGAGTCGACACAACCATAAAAGTGACGAAAGGACTCGTTTTGGGATTAAGGTAACCCAGAGACTAGTATTAACGCCACTTTCGTGGTTTCATCAAACTCCGAAAAGTATTGTCATCTCAAAAAAACTGAAGACAAGAAAAAGGGACAAGAGCCATTCTCCCACGTCCCGATTCAGTTGTCTTCTCTTTTTTAACGAATGTGGCCCCTAGTTGGTAAATGGACAGTCTATAGTGATGAAGTATCCATGCAAAAACTGTCTGCGACGATTGTTCAGCGTGCAACAGGCTGCGATAAATTGTCCGAACATCTCAACGTCTGACAATACCCTCGACTAGGATCATTCCTCGAGTATTGAGTAATGCCACTATATTAGTTACGCAAATATTTGAGTAGAATATTAATAACGTTTTCGCGATATAAACCCTATAATTTTCATAAAAAAATTTACACGCATTCTTAAAAGTATCATATTAACCTCCCCTCCATGTATACTCCAGCTGCTTCGGTAGCAAAAAATATGTGTAGCTCAACTATCTCATCATGGCAATTATTTACGCGTAAATCCAAGGTCAGTTTAATCCTAACGAATGTTAAATAAGGATTCCACAAATTCTACCTGTCCTTTGAGACTATTAACGGCCCCACTGGATAAGTACCGTCAAGAGAGAAAATTCGAGAAAAAATTTATTTCGAACCATCACACACAAGGTGTCTAAAAGCTGTCGAGAATTCCACGCCCCAGGCGATGCGTGTTTTTTCATACGTCTCAAGTTTCTTGATCTAATTATGACACAAAAAATGGTGAAGTAGTCTCAGCAGGTAAAAGTTGACTCAGGAAACTCAAAGCACCCTTCGATGTATAACCACTAAGCGGCGTCGCGTCGTAAGGATATTATTTCTACCTGTAATCGGCATAAAAATACTCTGTAGACAGGTTTAGGTCTTACGCAATACGCATAGCGGTGCGATTTTCAAAACCTAGCACCATGGTCGACCCTGTTCTATAACCAACCAGCCGTTGATTGTCTTAATTTTATTTTCTGGATGTGAATGGAAAAACGCCCTGTATGACCTCCAGCTAGTTTGAAATCTATTTTTGCAGCGATGGGGGCAATGGTCAATAGTATGTAAGTACTAGTGAGTTTACACAAACATTTTTGGCCACCAAGTCGTAGCTGATTAAGACTCGTAGATTGTGAATAATTGTCTCTTCCCAACATTCGTCTGGGATTTTTAGTAGATGCTACTCCTCCTCATTTAGGAAAATCTGTCTTCCCTCATAGCTACATTACTGTTGCAACTTCCGTTTCTAATGATTGAATTCTCCGCCAAAAGAGGAAGTAGCAGTTTTGACAAAGTAGAGGGGTCATTGATTATTTCGATTATTTGTCAATACAGTTTAACAAATTCTTGGTGAATGATTTTGAGAATGCTCTGGGCATAGTGAGTTTAGCACACTGTCTGCAAAATTCAATCCCTATACAAATATGCAAATGGCTTTTTTGAGATACTTAAATTATTGAACTATTCACTGTGCCAATGTTTACGGCTATGTTAATCTTTTGATAGACGCAGTTTATGAACATGAGGTAACATTTTAATGGACAGAGGAATTGTGGGGCAAAAATATGTTTGAATAAAACATGAACCAGGTTTGAGCCAATTTCCCTCGTAAGGTGGCAAAAATTAAATAGACAAAGAGTAGATTTTCTGATATTTTGTGAGTACACGATTGCAACACTTTTGGTTATTCTTGTTTAAGTTTTGAAAGGCAGTAGTTGTATCTGTGAGAGCTTTTTCATTAATCCTTACTTTCTGGACCTGTAATTATTTTTTTATTCGAAAAAAGAGACAAATAATATTTCTTGGTCTATCATGCATTTAATGTATTTTTTTTAAAGTCTTGAAGGTTCGATTTTTACTCTAAATACTATCATCCATCTTGATGGATGATAGTATTCTCTCTAGTTGATCTCTGATATTTAATCATTTTACTTTGTTTTTAAGCTCGTTCATTGCTGGCAAGTGGCGGGCCGTGTTTCGTGCACCAAAATACAATTATAAACTATATATATTTTATCGTATTTCAGCGTGTAGCTGCGATCATATTTGTAAATAGTTATAAATAAATGCATTATACATACAGTGTAGTTTAAATAGCAGATTTGAAATTATGTAAATAAATTTATTTTGTGAGAGAGCGCTGATGAAGGAGGCGCTCTTTCAATTGGTGCCAATTTTAGCCTTTCATTTATTTCCTCTCACACCAAACGCAAGGAAAACAAGTCGGATGAACAACACGTCTACCTACGCCCCACAATGGAAAGAGTCAATGGGAAAACTCGGACAAATTTGGGAAACTTTAAAAGTTCATTACTCCGTGATTACAAAACGTCGAGGTCTTAAAAGTGGCCCCATCGGTATTTTAGTAAAGTTTACTTTACAAAGCACACCTTAAACTTTAACATTTGAAAAAATACCCATAGAAATTTGCAAGTTTTGTAAACAAATTCATGTCCGACCGCTTCCATTGACTGGATCCACTGTGCGTCCTACGGCTATCAAAGCAGCGTATCCTAATTCCTGAGTCTTTGCGATCATGTGTGATCATCGGCGTAAGTAACTTTGCAGCGTGATAAATTGAAGGGGAATTACTACGAATACAAGTGAATTCGAGCATCACGTGAATCTTGCTTGTCAAAGATACTTGGTCATATTATACTGAAACGTCCATAGTGTTACGGTATTAATTGCTTCATAAAGTATTTTAATTTTCTCAATATCCAAGAATACGACTCTGACGAAATTCAGAGACGTTCTTTAAAACGTCCTAAGTTCATCATCTCTTCTAATTCCCTCACAGAAGTAACACTTCAAATGGTCAGAGTTTAGCAGAGAGGAAACAAGTCGTACCAAGTTGGCCAACGAAAAAAAGGAGTTTGACGTTTTAGACCTCCTTTAAAATTGTACTTTATGTTCAGGGTAAAGCTTAACCCTTGCTTTTATATTCAAAATATTGAATCTAAGCTTTGCATTTTTGACAGGAGAGTATTTACGTCTAGCTGAGCTCAAACTAACTCCCACCCAATGTTCGTATCAAAATGTGACTTGACTCCATTCTACTTAATTCATTCCAAATGATATCTCAGGAAAAAAATAATTTTAATTCTAAGAATTTTTAAAACACATATGAGAGTGTCGTTAATTTGACATGGCGAATCTGTGCATAGGTACTTAATTTTCTTTTCTGAGCTGCACTGTTATTACTGCTTTTCCCTCTTGTTAAGGAAACAACTTCTTATTCATGTCGGTTCATTTCCTCATGATGCTCCTTCCAAGGTTGGTCCTTGGTCCACCGCTCATATCACCTTATGAGTGTTGACTTTCTGCGATTCCAGAAATTTGTGATCAAACAGCCTTTTTTGAGCCAGTCAACCTGCAGGCTGATTATTGAAATTGATAGGCAAAGCTATAAACAAAGAGGACACAGGGAGTACGGAGCTATTCTATTGGCTAGTTTGGGTGGTTATTACGGACTAAGGGAACTAATGATGAACTGACTAAAGGGTCTTTCGTGAGTTGCCGTTAGTTAGTCTATTATCTACCTCCTTTGTCCATTGTAACCACTCGCTCCCACCAATAGGATCATCCCTCCATATCCTTCTTGTATTCTACGTCTATAGCTTTGTCTATCTATTTTAACAATCAGTTTGCTGAGGGGGATTCGTGAGTTGCCGTAAGTTAGTCTATTACCTACCCTATCTGTCCATTGCAACCACCCGCTTCCACCAATAGGATCCCTTCATGTCCTTCTTGTCTTCTACGTCTATAGCTTTGTCTATCAATTCCAACAATCAGCCCGCTGAGGGAGTTATGTGTTTCTTCAGATTCGCACATATAATTAGAGTCACGATTACTCAGAAGTGCCTAATTCTTGGCAAAAATGGCAACGCTGGTCCGGTTTGGACGAATCAGGTCAGCGTCCTCGTCAATGGATCGTAGTCAGACGACGTGGCGCAGCGCCACATCAAGCCTCTATGTTTTCGTCTTCGCTGAAACGATCCGCTGGAGGGAGAAAAATGCAGATTGCATCGGTTGCGAAAGTGGGTCTATCAATGCAATGCGTGAGCCACGCGGCCAGGCGTGCAGGAGACTCCAGCGCGGTGTGCGGCATGATGTCATCCCCACCCACAACTTGAGGTAATGCCAAAGTCGGGGCTCCATCGAATCAGGACTTGGAGGAAACAAAGTATCCGGTAATAAAGAAAAAAAAAAAAAGGAAAAAAAAAATCCGGTATCGGTGTAAGGCATACCGACACCGATATTTTTGGATGTCTAATAAGGAGCATTAGCGATCTAATCTTCGAACTTAAGTTTTCTCCAAAAGTTGACTGATTTTAATTCGAGAACTAAATCCCATATTTTTTAAAGTTTTTTAGCCTTAGCTAAGAAACTTCATCGGGTCAAAAATTCTGAGCCTAATGTTGAATTATTTTTACATTTTTTTCATGTCATGCCACGTTGATACTACGAAGTCGAGGCCAAGGGGTTGTAAGTAAATGCCGGTCATTTATGTGCAATTTTCCCACGAAGATGAAAATGCCTAGCGTGAGTCCATAAACAAACAGCTCGGAACGATATGCATGTACACGAATCGGAGAATTAGGAAAAATAATTCTCCGTCGAAAATCTAGAAGTTCGCCTCTTCAAACAAAAAAAAATTTACAACTAAAAAATGTATCATGATCAAAATACAAAGAAACTCATTTACCTGAGTGAATATTTTGCAACGTTTACAATGTAGAAGTTTATGTTTTATCATATTGTGTGTACATAGTGGCAAAAGTTTGTATAGGATTTGCTTAAACGTAATGTTTCACCATGTCCAATATCAACGGATTCATCGATCTTCGAGGAACTTCATGAATGACGTCATCCTTCGTGGTATGTATATAGTACATGATTTCAGCAGTGATGTACAGCAAGTCACCAATGCGAATATTCGCATCACTGATCGCCGGATTTAAGGTGGAAGAAACCATGTCGTGCAGTTGTGCACTAATGCGGGGATGGCGGAAATCATAGTATTTTCGAAAGGGCGATACTGCCATTAATATTCAAACATTTGCCGTTGGATGGATCTTAATATTCTCGGCTTAAGTATTTAAGATTCGATCATAAAAGCACAATCTCATGACCAGCGCAACTATCCCATTTCCCGCACACATACCTACAACAAATTGAGCAAGCAATCCCGAGGAATAAAAGAGCCAAGTTTTTACCGGTTATTAGTCTTCCTTCTTTTACCTTGACATTGTGAATTCCTCAATATCATCAAGGAAAGTCTGCGAGAAACGATGACATTCCTAATTGGATGCAAAAACGCGCGAGAAACTTGATGAATGCGTTTTTTCTTACCCTATCCCACCTTCACCCGTGACCTTAGATGACTTTGACTTCTGGAACATTTATGAAGGAGCGATCATCGACATCATTCTGTAGATCTTCAACTTACTCTCTAATAGAGTCGTAGAATGTACCTAATGATTACTGACACTCACAATAAAACATAGTAATCAAAAACCGTCTCTAGGGAGGAGTGTCCCGGATTATTATTCTTGAATTATGTAACTAACATATCAAACAGGGGCAAATAATCTTAGTCGGCCGGCGCGGCGTTACGCACCGTTTCAAGAGTACTTAGACGCAATGCGTGACAAACTACAGCCGACAATTTTTTCCAAGTTTTTTCGCATGAGGAACATGCGTGCCTTAGTCAATGCTTCATTTAGTTTGTGCGTTCCTCAGGGTAGCGATTAACTTTTTTTTCTTATTATTTTTTTTTTTTTTAAATTGATTTACTTATTTTTTATTCGAAGTGGAATCTGCTTTCTTGTTCCTAGACTACGAGGGGAGACGCGGAGGTCCCCCCCCCCCCCCATTTTGGCACACCCCGGGAAGGATTTTCAGCACTCCCGGGATTTTACCTCGTTTATATCGCATATCAATAAAATAAAAGTCCCTTTAAAGAGCGTATTAGAGGGAAGAAACCTTGATGGCTCATAAATGGCATTTTATTGGCGTGGTAGTTGTATGTACTTATTCAGCAAAAGAATGAAATTTGGATGATGAGTGATGGATCAGAATAGAAAATTGATCACATTTATCCTTCGGATCCTTTCCTAGGGAGAAATCCTGTTGTTGTAAGGTTCTGCGGAGGGTTTTGGAAAATTTGAGAGAAATCCGAGTCCAGAGTAAAATCCTCGTGAAGCGGCCGTAAATTATCAAGAATACTAATGAATGAAGATGATTACTGTTTACAATTTTGAAATACAGCTCTGATGTTTAAAAAAAATGAAAAAATACAACTTAAGAAGAGTTTGAAACGAGTTACGGCAGATTCCTATCTTTTGGAATTCTATCAATGATGAGGGGGGGGGGGGGTCAGTGCCCGGTCCGGGGCAACCTAGCCCAAGCAGGAGGTCGAATTTCTCTTGAACTCGTGAGGGCAGTTTGCCATCAACTTGAATTTTGTCGCTTCGATCGAGTGTAAAAGCGGCTTCGCGGCGGACTAGTCGGCAGATGGTCAGATCTCAATTAATGTTGCCATATCATAGAAGTTCAGCTTTCAAATTAGCTTAACAGACCTTGTGCATCCTTTAACCGACTCTGAACCAGAAAGTCAGTCTTCTACATATGGTCCTATATTTTGCTGCATTCGCTGCAAAAACCCTCGTGGATATTTAGACGTGTTTAAATCAAAAGGAAGAATATCCAATGTGACATGAGCCATGCTGCCGTGCACTGAAAAAAAATTCTCGGCGGTTTTACCACGGTCCGTTGGTACCTTTACCATCTCACATTTTTTACCAATTATTGGTAATTTTACCAAGACAGACTGGTAAGCCTACCTAAAAACCGGTATTTTTACTGTTTTTTTCAGGTAAGAAAACCACTTTTATTGGTAATCAATTCCCGGTAACTTTGTCATTTTATCCCTGTAATTCTACCACAGTCGATAAATAATATTGGCGTTTTTACCAAGGTCCAGTAAAATTACCAAAAAAGTTCAATAATTTGACGGAGATTTCTTGGTAAAATTACCAATTCCATAAATGGTAATTTTACCAAGAAAAAACTGGGATCAAATAGGACCCTGAATTCTTGGTAATTTTACCCTTTTCTTAGTAAATAGACCGAGATTTTTTTTCGGTGTGCTAAGGAGGAACGCCATATGAACCTTCGAGAGTTGCCAGATTTTCGTCAAAAAAATGTTTACTTTTAAGAAAAATTATGAACATTTTTCCCTGGAATTTTTAGGAACTAAGGTGAAAATGCGAATAAAATTATCTGAAAAATTGGAGGGAAAATATTCCCAAGTTTGCCAGGAGATTTGTGTTTTATCAAATAAAATTTGGCAATGCCCGAAGGTTCATATGGCGTTTTTCCTTAGCAAAGCAGCATGTAATGCATGCATACTTACGGATCTCAGGGTCCATTTCAAAATGAATGTAGTTCTTTTTCATTTTAATACGTTCATTTAAGCCTTGTAAACATCTCGTTCGCATCATGATTCACCCTGGCGCGGGGAAATGCCTGCGTCACATCTCTCGTCACCCATCCCTTTTTTCTGCATCTCTGCATCGCGACCTTTCGGTATTCCATTAAAAACGAGTTTCGTTAACTATGGAAAAACCCCCACGACCGATCGGAATTCCAATCTTGTTTTCATCGGCCACCGGTCAGATTTGATTCATGGTCTCACCTAGCACGCAGACCTCTGAACTTCCCACCGTGTCACCGCGCTGACATTGACTTGGATCGATCCAGACCGGGGTTGTCATTCACGCAGATAAATATTCCATTTTCTCGTCCGGAGAAATGAATTTCACGTTTAAAATGACAACGAGGATTAAGATAAGACATAATAACGCCGGTTCAATTTCCGGAACTGTCGAACTTGGCAACGTAGTTCCGGAGGGCGCTTGGTCAACAATCGATTCGTTTTGTTTGCATTCGCATCTCGACAGGAAAAATTTAAGCCGATTTTAATGACTTTTTCTGTGCAGCTCAATCGTTGAGAAAAGTGAAAAGTATTTTCACCGCCCCTCTCCCGTTTTCCTCAGGCCTTACGAGTAATTAACGCATTTTTATTTCCGCTGTTTGACACTAAGTGGACCGAGTTAATCAGAGAGAGGCCGGGTGCATCGCAGTGTTGCCATAATATGTTCTTTTTCTTTTCCTTTTTATTTGAAGAGCCAATAGCTGATCCAGTTATTAGAATGAAGATATGGGGTGTTCGGTACACTGGAAAAAAAAAACACATCGGATATGGAGCCCAGACTCTTGAAAACATTGACAAGAAAAAGGACTCTAGATTCAATCAGATTTAAACTTAAGTTTAAATCTGATTGAATCTAGAGTCCTTTTTCTTGTCAATGTTTTCAAGAGTCTGAACTCTAGATCCAATGTGTTTTTTTTTTTCTAGTGTAAAGTCGAGTGGGAGAGCACAGCATGCAGGGACTCTATTCCCTGGTAAAAATGGCAAGTGCTCAGATCAGTAGCACTTGCCTTTGGAACAGACCTAAGCACTGATGTCAGTGCTGCCGGGCGCTGATCTGCTACCTCAGTGTTAGGTCTGTTCCAAAGGCAAGTGCCTCTGATGTAAGTGGCACTGACCTAAGTGTCTCAGACGTAAGCGGAGTGGAAACTCCCAGAAATACTGTACAGGCAAAAATTTTCGTTAATTACCGATCTGCCAGGTACGTTAAGTCACTATTTGACGATCAGCAGGCTGATTATTTACTTTCATAGATCTCGGCTATAGATCTGCAAATCTCATCTATCGCGCATCTATGATCAAACTATTTGTGATTCTACACTGTGATTCTATCCGATGGATGAGCGATAGATCAGCAGAATTGGAATACAGTGTTGAACGATTGCTTTGAAATGAAAATAATCGTTCTGACCAATCAGACACCTTGATTCACCGAGTGAAGAAGAAGAAGCGCGTAGGAAACCTAACCTCCAAATAGATCATTTATCGTGTTTTACTCAACTCCGTCTTATCAGCTACCGTGGCGCAGTGGATA
>NW_017547342.1:809571-896201 GCF_001854935.1 Bemisia tabaci
GGGGAGCCATCTCTACTTTTTGGGAGTGAGTGCGGTTCGATTAAGATTGATGTCAGAGACTTACCCTCTGAACCAAGTCCTGACCTCAGTCCCGCTTACCTCAGAGACATCTCTGCACTTAGGTAAGTCTTTCTCCCGACGTCCGTGCCTCTTATCTCAGTGCTGACTTCTTGGGTAAGTGCTTTAACACTTACGTCAGAGAAAACTGAACTGACCTCAGAGCAAATTGCACTGACCTCAGTGGAAAAATCACTGACCTAACACTTGCCATTTTTACCCGGGTTTCGATCAAATCTTAAGGGGGCATAAATTATTAGAGAAAGAAATTTTTTCCTGTTTGCAAAACACCCCAAAAACTTCGGAAAGAAATCTTAAATTGATCAAACTTGCCCTTAGAAAAGTGTAATTTCAGATTCAGGGGAAGGGAAGGAATTTGTGTATAAAGATCTTTTCGCTCTCTGACTTTTATATACGACTCGAACTTTGTGCATGAAAATCCTGCAATGTTTTTGCTATCGGTTTTGAATACGCAGAGGGAAATTTCCCGCGAAGTCCTTATAGGAAGTCCTGCTAATATTTTCCTCTTCGGACTTCTTATTAAACAGCCAGAAATCTTAATTGCCGTGACGAGAATTCTTATCAGGACAATCAAAATCCTGCTGAGATAACTGGAATTTCGGTTGTCTCATTATAGAAATCCGATGAAGGAAATATGAACAGGACGTCCCAATGAAACTCCGGGACATTTTCCTCGTGTACCCTTTCAAGTCATGGGTTTCCAACTCGAAGAGGAATACTTCACCCTTGAGGCCTCAACTTAAATCGTAGCTCTCGCGTTTTCGCAAGGAGCACATCGCCTTCACTCAAACCTAAAACCCATTCGTGTGTGGACTACGTGATCTTTTGGAAACTCAGCAACTCACGCGGTAATAGTTGCGCCACGCTTAAGAGTTTCCTCGCCGCTCGCTCGTTATCGTTTGAAATGTACATAATTACAATTAATTATAATATTTTCCGCCAATGACGCGTGTTCCTCAATTGATCACTCCTGGTTCTGCCAGCTACTAAAATCCACACAGCCTCCTGAGTAGGTTCATTTTAGCACGTACGCGAAACCCTATCATACGAGACGAGATAAGTAGACTCAAGCTCAGAGCATTTGTGAGATCAGGTATTAATTACTTTCAAAGATCTGTAACTCTTCAACGTTGACATCCCTATGCTTTTCCCCCCTGAAATATATAAATTCGGGAAGGGGCTGTTCCTAAATTACGTACCCTGGTAAAAATTGTCGATAGAAGCTGCGTTTCAAAATACCATAGGAATTCTTATAGCCGGCTAAAGAAGGCAATAGAAAATCATATAGCTGGCTGTAGAAAGCGGAGCAAATCATACATATAGCCGGGCTAAACGAAGCGATAAAAATGTATGCAGCTGGGCTATAGTTCCTTTACACTTTATCGTCATCGAAAGCTATAAGAAATTGTGTAGAAATTCGTGTGCGTTGGAAATCATTAAGTTTGATGCGGAGCCAACATAATATTCACAAAACACACATCGTATGTTCCTTTAGTGCATATTTTTTTTCATCAATTAAAATGAGAATAATCCACACAGGATGTGCAAACATTTCAAAATCATGAGTTGAAAAACGCTGACTCCGCAAGATTATATTGGAGCATAACACAGAGCGGAGCGGCGTACTGCCAGCGATATTAGGCGCGCACCAGCGCCTACAAACCTAACAGGGATACTTCACGCATGGCGCAATGCGTGAAGTATCCCTGTTAGGTTTGTAGGCGCTAAGGCGCTTTTCGCGCTGGCTGCCCGCCCACCGCGCCGCAGCGTGCCACGGCGCTTGAAGCAACTGTTTCACACCAGAGGTATTGCACAGTATCATACGAAATTGAAGGCGCTCCAACATATTAGGAATAGCAGGCATCCTTGAACAGTACCGAGCTTTCCGCGCAAAATAAATCAAGATACTACGGCCCAAAAATAGAGCGGTAGTCCAAAAACTCACTAAGTCCTAGCATCCGTAATTAGTAACATGTAGCATACACTTTATCGCCTGGCTGTTGCTCAATCGCCATCGGCTATAAAAGGCTACAAGAAATTGTGCAGCCGGCTATAGAAAATCTTACAGCCGGCTTTAGGTCTATGATATTTTGGAACACAGATTCTACTGCCAATTTTTACCAGGGTATCGCTAAATTTGCAGTTTTTGACACCCCCTTCCCCCGTAACGTTCCGCAACGGTGTGCAAGACACCCCCCCCCCTTCCTTGGAGCGTTACTTAATTTAGGGACGACTCCGAAAGGTTACACATTTTCTGGCATACCTAGTCCTAATGCGGATGTTTAGAAAATTTTAGTTATCAGCCAAAAGTCCGTTTGTACTAATGGGGCGTTCAGTCAGGGTTACCACTACCTGAAATTCGGTACGCAAAGTGGATTTTCCGAGGATTGTACCAAGTTGGAAATCCATTTATCGTTAATAAAAGGTATCATTCTTGCTAAAATTCTACCAATATGTATTTTGTTTAGATAATTATGGCATTGGTATATCTCAACTTTTTCCCTGGTTCTTCATTCTGAGTGAGTAAAGTCTAGAAATTTCCCAAAATATGTCTCGTTTAAACACCTTTGATGGTCTTAGTACAGCATCACTGGGTTTTTATCTGCTAAGTAAATTGTTTGGAGTAACATAGAGAATACGGCGAGTTTTTTTTCACTTTCAATTTCTTCACTGATGAATTAATAATGAAAACAGAGATAGAGAGAGAAAAAAAATCGAACTTTTTATGACCTCACTCTATTAGGCAATGATTGAAACAAACCATGAGGCGCCCCAACATACATAATATGTTTAGGGTTTTCTACACTATTACGACATTCAAGGTGTTGCTGGAATGATATAAAAAAGTAACGACTTCAGCACCCACTTGGACTCTTTTAGTCTGACGTAATATAAGACTCACTGTTCATTAACAGAAACAACTAAGCCGACGATAAAAATCCCAAACCACGTATCTTGTTTGCGAAGTTAAAAAGTCTCAGCTTCTATTTTAATTTTTTTTTAACAAGTACAATTCAGCATCATTCCTTGAAATTCTTTCAGAATTTGCTTCGCAAGGAGTTAGAGGAAAAGTCACGGAAGTTTTAAAGAATTGCCGTCGTGTAGTCCTCCATTTACATAATAAAGTATGACAGGAAGTAATGTCGTATCATTTTATGCAGACTTCACACCCTGAAAGTGGGAGCTGAAAATGGTGGTCACCGATGCACGTTGAGTGGTGCCCTGAAAAGTGGGCTACAACACGCAATTTTCAGCGATCGATGAGATAGGGGCTAATTAGCCATCATCTCACTTTTGTCCATTAAACGGCGGCCTGAGTTTTGAAGTTACTCGTAACATTGTAAAAAGTTCTAAATTTGCACTAAGTCTTAATATTTTTTGTGTGAATTGAACAGTACCTAAAAATTGGTTTCGAGGGTCAACATTCAACAGCGACACCAATGACCCATTTTCAGCGTGTAAAGGTTCAGTTACACGATCAAATTGAGCCATCAAACTGAAGTTCTGATTGGTGGAAAAAGACCTGAGGGAAGGATGCGACCAATGAGAGGCCCAATTTGATGGCTCAATTTGATGGTGTAACTGAACCATAAAGTCGGCTTCGCACCTAAACTCTAAAGAGTACATTTCCTCAAAAGTGCGTTTTTAAGCGTGCTGCTCGCCCAGTGGCGCGGCAGTTTTGTGACGTATTCGACAAATCTAGAAAATTCTTGGCAAATATGCAACATGGATATGACTCATACGTTTTCCTGGTCTCACTAGATTCCGCGTAACTCTAATGAAAAATCCTGAAAACGTATGCGGTTTTTTATACATGCAGCATCATGACTGTGAAAACTTTTATTTTACGTGCGTGTTCCCAGTGAGAGGGAAAGAGAAGGGGGGACTTGAACGATGGAAAAACTGGTTTTCATCTCGGTCTTGACGCACTGAGATAACGAGTAATTTTACACAAATTTCACTTCAAACGTTATCCAGGACAGGTCGCCAATAATTCTCTCCTACGAGTTTTAGAAAACGCCCCTCGCACGTGATAAAAAACTATTGATGAATAACTCCAGGAGTAAGAAAAAATGATTAAGTCAAATATTTTATGTAGTTACCCTTCAGATGGGCCCGTATCACTGTACGTGCGTCAAGCCACGACAGGTGGAGACAACTGATTTTAATCTTTTTTTATACCTTTCCTGGGTAAGCTATTAAAATTGTTCGTACCCACAATCTTGGGGTAATCTCGCGCACACTCTTAATTGGAGGGTTCCCGGACAAGTTAAGTGACATTCCTGTAATTGAAAAAAAAATCGATTTTAAGTTGGGAAATTTATCAGAAACAGGTAGATGAATACATTCTCAGAGAAATGGTTAAGTTAGTTTTATTGAGAGACAAAGGTAAATTTTCTGATTTAATTTTTTTTTTTTTTTTTTTAAATACTTCATGGCTGAGCTTAGCTCAATTAAATATTGATCAAGATCCTTGTGAACACTGGCCATCTATGGTAAAAAGTATCTCAGCACACTGCGGCTGATTTTATAACGTTGCAAGTTTCACGAAGATATTTGTCAATCAAAATTATGATTTTTAAAGTGCAAAAGTCATCACAACCTCGATTTGCTTTAACATATTAAAGCGGTTTCTATAGAAATGGTTCTTTAAGAAGCTGAAAAGAAGAAAAAAATGTAGCATATCCCATCTCATCTTACGTGGTTGACCAAACAATAAAATGTATTAAAGACACGTTTAACTTTAAAAGGTACGCACCAAAACGGAACAAAAAACACGGGTGTAGGTAGAGATTTGAATGCACGCTACGATTATACATGAAGGCCACACTAAAAATCTACATAAGAAATTCAAATCCGTCATGAATACTTCTCATAAGTTATAAAAATGTTCAGCAGTAATTAAATGCAATATTTAAATTTTTCACCACTCTACTCTCCCTCCTGAAAGATTTTCAGCAAAAGTTTAAAGCCTGATTTAAAAAATTTAAATCCACATCACATGGGTAAAGATATATTCCTCTGAAATCCCGTTTTCTTTAACAGCAATGAACTCATGCATTTTAAATCGCCACAATGCGGCAGTGTCCGAACTGGGGCTACCATGAGTATGTGCACGCATAAGTAAAAGCTACTGAGAAAAATGCGACTTTTAAAAAAAATCCTAAAGCTGCCGTTAATTCAATTTTTTTAGCCAACCGGTTATTTTACATTGAGTGGAGAGTGCGTTACGTTCTTGTTGAGAGAACACCTACCACAGCGAAGATTTTGCTCTCATGTGTCAGACGTCATTTAGAATTTTGGAGGCCTGCGGTCAGTCGAGGCTGGAACGAAAATGTAATACAATACAGCCGCGGAATAAATGTCCTTCACCTTGTTCGTGCATAATTCATGGGAATCTTTAGACCCCCATTCAAGCGCAGGCACGCTTGCCTAGATCGAAGAACGTGAGCCTCACAAAATATTCTCATCTTAAATCTTCCAAAAGTTATCAGAATTCCACCAGGCTTGTAAGATTTTGCCCGAAAACTGAAGGGCGCCCATCCGAATTCAACCACGGATTGTGACGTCACTCGACAAAATTTTCGCAGTTAACTTGTCACGAATTCGTACCGGTGGAGTTCGTTACAAGAAAAAATTAACAGAGAATCAGCACTGACAAAATTCTTTGAGACCAAACTGGCAAAATGTTTAGAAATTTGAGACCGTTCGCCTATACATCGACACTATCCACCTCAAACTGAAGCTTCGAACATGGAATTAAAATTGGCGGCCGGTGCAAGAGCTGAGCGCTTACACATCAATCTTTAATCATTTCACTTCTTTTATCATTTTCTTATTATTTTAATCATTTGCCTCAAATTTGAATCCTTCCGTGAAATACCATACATTTCAAAGTCCAACTCCTACTCTCCTCTCTTTATTCATCATTTTACCACTATTAATGGGTGAAAACGTTACGACTCTGGACAGCTTGACGACATTTTGCTGGAAATTTCTTCTCCTAAAGTGTGTAATTTTGTTCGAAATTAATATAGAAGGCTTTGATTTGTTTTGTGTCGCATCATAAGGGAAGAGTATCAATGAAAGAATAACCAGTCGATCTTAATAAAAGTCTGCGCAAAGCGAGCGAAACTTTTGCGCTGATACTCGGATTCATCAGGTGAACGCAACCCAGGAGACCGGGCCGACTGTTGAATCGTTATTGAACGAGTTCGATCGATAATTCCCTATCTTCACAATGCTATATATCGATCAACGTCATTCGACAACGATTCAACAATGGATATAGCCGCTGAGGCTGAAAAAAGCAGGAAACTCTGGATGAGGACAGAAATTGGTGTTTTGCTTGGTTCGACCTCTGCTCCTCCACGGTTTTTTACCTAGAGCGGGTCGCAAGCTCATTTCATGCATACCGTACAGATTTTATCGCTTCCCCCGCTTTTTTTTCGTGCCAGATAAGTCAAATTTCGATCGTTTGATCACGATTCTTTGTGCACGGGTCACGAATAATAATCATTTTTGGCATCATGTCATATACTGCTCATCGTTAACAATAAATTGGTTATAGGTATGCGTTGCGTAGACGGAGGAGACAGTTTGCTCTGTCGTGCCACGGGAAAACGCTGTGCGATCAATTGGGCGCTACTGAATTGCTCTTTTAAGATTATCAATTTTTTGAAATTTTTATAATGTATTACTTTGATTTTTTCAGAGAATGTAGTACACAATTTCATCCTGTGTATCTAAAACATTTAAGGAGAAGTGTCTATAACTTCCCTCAATAAGAAATATTTTATCGAGAGAAATTGTGCCATTCCGAAGGATCTTATGACGTGATACTTACAGCAAGAGGAGCAATTATGATATTTTTTGGCTCCGATTCGATATGAGCTTTACCCATTTTAAAGAAGAATCCCTAGAGTGAAGTAAGTTATGACTGAAAAGTCCGTACCCTTCGCCTCCACCTCCGCTGTAGCTGTAAGCATCGCGCCGGGGACAGAAACGTTAAAGCGCCTTCAATTTTTTGAGTATGCAGCGCAGGCATCCCTTGAACACGAATAGTTGCATCCAGGCGCTGTCATGAATGCCACCTTGCGTCTACCGAACGAGGTGCAATCTCAATGCCCTTTGATACTTCTTTAATGTTAAATAAAGCTGGAACAACTTTTACTTATTGAATTGATTATTTCACGTGTAAAAATTAAAATTTAAAATTAGTTTTGAAACTCTGAAGGTTCTCTCCCTCTTTACGCCTCACCTCGTCCAGTTTATGCTGAGAGAGCTCCGCTAAACTACTTTTTACAGTATCCTGAGCTTTCTCGAAAACTTTATAAAATTTATAAGCCTCTGAAATGTTCATTTTTTGTTAGAGTTATAATTAGATGTCTCCTTAGATCCATACCGGCCAGGGAGATTCCCTGACATTGATGTAAAATCGAAGCTAAAGAAACTGAAATTTTATCCTCATGGGAGAAAACTCTTATTTCTTGAGGATGTATGAGACGCTTAGATAGTATATTTTTAATACATTTTAATTTTTTAATGAGAAATTATTCAACAAACTCTAGAAAAATCGAGGATAAAATCATCAATGGCTTTCCAACAAACCGAATTCCGGAGAACTTGTTTGGCTCATTTCGTCACCCGAAGCTCATCATTCACCTGGTAGGTAAGATGACAGTTGCTGCCATATAATTGCTCATAAGGAAGCGTTGAATCCCCAAAAGTAATACATATAGCTTCAACCTGTCGGCAAGAGGCCAGTAGAGGGTCTCGTCTTTGAATCAGACCCCAGATATCCCATCAATAAAGATGGAACTTTCCATCCCTGCACTCAGGTCATAGGTCAACAGGCGTGCGATGGAGCTCCGAGCGGCTGGCAACGCAGGGTATGGCGCGACCGCGGCGATCAAAATCAGTTTTTTCGATTCGGTCGGATTCTGATCGCGCTTGGCGCTCGGCGGTAGGAAGTAGGGCTGGCTGGATGCATCGCGGCTCGTAATACGTGCGTCTGCCGAGCGAAGCGCGAAGTCGAGGCAAGGTCACCAATCGGCGTGCGGCGCACCGTGGATCGAGTCAACAGAAGAGGTCGGACAAAATTTGGAAACTTTAAAGGCTCATAACTCCACACGGAGAAAAAAACTTCGTGCGTGTGACCCGAAGTTAAGGTCATATGGATCTCTGAAGTTTTCTGATCACGCATCCGAAAACTTGAGGTCGAGCTTCCGAAGTTCGGGTCAGACATCGAGGCACTTCGGTATGTAGCGGAGTAGTTCAGATGTGTGACCCGAACCCTTCGGTATATATCGAAGTACTTCAGATGTCTGACCCGAACTTCGGTAGCTGGACCTCAAGTTCTTAGATACGTGAACCGAAAACTTCAAAGATCCATATGACCTCATCTTCGGGTCCCACGTACAAAGTTTTTTCTTCGTGCATTTATACAACATTTTGGGGTTTTAAAAGTGAGCCCATTAGTTTTCTCGTGAAATCTCCTACTGAAAATACCCCTTGAAATTTAAAATTTGACGAATTAAACATCAAAATTTGCATTTTTAGTAATACATTTCGTGCCCGATCTCTCTGATTGACTCGATCCACTGTGCGGTGCGGTGGCTGTTGCAGGTCACACTCTTTGCCGGCTCTAGTCACCAAATTGAATCGGCGAATATGACCTAGAATCGGGCGATGATACTCTCTTGCCGTTCTGTCAAAAAAAGGCCCAATTTTTTCGGTGGGGAGGGGGGGACTCCCCCACCGAGAGGCCCCACCGCTTGCGTCGATCAGCGGCTTGGATTCAAAGCTCTCTGAGCCGTTCATGTGGGTTCATCGCTACCTAAGTCCCTGTCTTGATATCACGAGACGTTAAGTTTTGTCGCAGGGTAAAGACTCCTTCGTGAAGTTGAGGAAAAATTCTGACAAATTCAGTATTAATCGCAGCACCTGAAGAGTGCGCAAAGAGAGCCTTGACCAACTGAGAGAGGAAGAGGAAGTGAAAGCGATTTGTGCGATGTTTACTCGATTGTTCGTGATTGTTGTATTTACATAATTATTTGTTTCATTGTGTTCAATTATTATTTTAATTTTAGTTAAATACTCGATTTTTATTGTAAATAATCTTCCCACGCAAACTTGTCGCAGGAACGTGAGGGTCCCGTCCCGTGGAGACGGTAACTGCGAAAAATCCCCGAAGTTTCATTTTCGCAATGGTCCCGTGGTCCCGAGGACACGAAGTCCTAGTAGCCAAGGGAAAAACGTGAGGTTTTCATCATGAGTTTTCCGCGCTAAAGGGCGTTCATAGAGTGATGTTATCCTAATAAAAATTGGCAATAGGAGCTGCGTTTCAAAATACTATAGAAATTCCTATATATAGCCGGCTATAGACGGCAATAGATATGGCGATAGAAAATCATATAGCTGGCTGTGGAAAGCGAAGAAAATCAAACAGCCGGGGTATACGAAGCTATAAAAAATTATACAGTCTGGTTATAGTTCCTACCTCCGGGCTACACAGTTTATCGCCTGACTGGAGCTTTAGCGGCTATAATAGGCTACACATAAGAAATTGTGCAGCCGGCTATAAAAATCGGGGCCGGATTAAGGGGGTGGCCACATGGGCCGCGACCCATGGCGGCAAAATGTAGGGGGCGGCAAATTTTGCAATCTTTTTGAATGTAGGTATCAAAAAAAGAGAGAGAAAAATCGGATTCAGAAAATAAAATACAAACGAGAAAAAGCGACAAAATCTCTCATTTCTTGAGAGTGAAAGTATAGTAATTTCTAATTTTGTCGTTTTTCGTTGATACAAGAGACAGCACCTTTAATTAGTCGAGTTAAGAGACAGACCAACGGACCGGTGCGGCGGTCGACATGAAATGCATGGCGCCTACAAGACTGCATGAATACTTCACGCATTGCGCCAACACAGTGCGGTCGGGCAGCGGCGGAAGTTAAAATTATTAACCCAGTTTATTATGTTTGTTCTTTCATAATTTTTTCGCTCATTTTGTTACAAATTGAAGGCCTTGTCCAAACAGGGATGGATTTTTACGGAACTGAATACTTTTGTTAGTGTTGACAAGGCTTCCACAAAAAATGTGGCCAATACGAGTAAACGCGTCTCATACACCCCTCCTCCACCGGCACGTTCACTTGATGGTTTTTATAGATCGTATTCGACAGATCACACAGGTGAGATTATATTGATATCGATTGGTTCAATATGTAACCACAGCCTCAAAAGTCAATTAAGAAATCTGAGGAAACGGGTCTTATGTGATCAAATTGTTATTCTCTTGAGTACCAAATGACAATGAAAAGTGAAATTGTTAGGAATTTTATCATTTTCAGCTTTTCCGAATTAAATCCTAAAATTCTTGTTCGAGGTTATGTTCCATTGTTTTGAACCAAACGGTACATCGAACCACTGTCGAATACGATCTATTAATGTTTCAAAACGAATGGGAAGGGGGCAGAAAAATACAGGCGGCCCATGGGCGGCAAGTTGGTAAATCCGGCCTTGATAAAAACCATAGGAAATCTTACAGCCGGCTGTAGGTCCATAGTATTTTGGAACACAGATTCTAATGCCAATTTTTACTAGGGCTTGCAGTCTGATTTAGCCTCATAGTAGGTGGAACATCGTTATTTTTTTGTAAACAGAAGTGTACGTGTAAAGATATACCAATGATGTAAAATGTACGCCTCCTCAATTTGTTCCTCATTACAGACTGTGACGGGTTGACTCAAAGTCAGCCTTTTTGAGGCCCTTGTGCAGTTCTACGCTATTACGAGGAAATGTTATACAGTAGACAGAAATAGTCAAAGCATTATCCTGAGAGGTCGATAAAGTATATATACCTAACCCATTTCTCCGTTACCTTCTCAAATTCACTCGTATATCTGAATGATTTACTGCGTTGTTTGTTTATCTCAAGCCGCAGACACTGAAATGAAAACGGCTGATTGGAGTGGCGCATTAATTACCGCTGATGATTCGACGATTGAGATACGACCGTGATTTACAAGATTTCCCACTGTAAACGCCAGTAAAAATGCCAGGTAGACAGCGAAAATAATTAACGCTTGATTATCCAGGAAGTGACACGCGGATTTGTGAATATCGTTATCTAAGCTTTTATATTGAAAAACAAATCACGATGCCTATGCGTTGGTTCTCAAAAAATTCCGTGTATCTTAGTAAACTTGATGATTAATGGCCCGGTTAAGGCGTCACTTATTGTTGACGGTGAAACTAGAGAACACCCAGCTCTCGATAACGGCGTTCAAGATTTTTTCTTTTCTTTTTTTAAGGAAGATGAATCAACGTAAATGTCTAAAACTGTCGTCAAGTACCTAGCTCCTCTTCAAACACACAAAAATCATGGGTGATTTTATTCCCGATTCCATCCATAGTTTGTTGAATACTTTCTCATTGAAATATTAAAATATTTCAAAATGAATATATCCAAGCGTCTCACCCAAAAAAATTAGGGTTAATTCCACGAGGACACAATTTTCAGTTTTACTAGCCTCAAATTTATATCAATGCTAGTGGCTAGCCACCGTGTAGCAAGGTAGACCTCTAAAATGAACTCGCGAGAAATGGAGATTCCGGAGGATTATGAATTATTTTAAGATGTTATTCTCAAAAAAGTCCAAGACAACATGAAGCAGTTTTGTGCAGCTCTCTCAACATGAACTTGACTTGGAGAGGTGTAAAATAGAGAGAAGCTTTCGAAATTCAAAACTAATTTTAAATTTCAATTTTTCTACGTGAAATAATCAATGCAATAAGTAAAAGTCGATCCAGCTTTATGTTACATCAAACATGTATAAAATTGTATTGAGATTGAGCCTTGTTCGATAAGCGCAGCGTCCTGCAACGTGACGTTCATGATAGCCCTGGTAAAAATTGCGATAGGAGCTGTGTTTCAAAATACCATAGGAGTTCTTATAGCCGACTGAAGAAGGCGATAGAAAATCATATAGCTGGCTGTAGAAAGTGGAAAAAATCATACGGCCGGGCTACACGAAGCGATAAAAAATTAGACAGCCGGGCTATGGTTCCTGTCGCCGGGCTTTACACTTTATCGCCTGGCTGTTGCTTTTTCGCCATCGGCTATAAAAGGCTATAAAAAATTGTGTAGAAATTGGTGTGCTTTGTGAATCCACAAGTTTGTACAGAATCACCATAATATTTACAAAACGCACATTATATTTTCTTTTACTATATACATATTTGTTTTCATCAATTAAAATGAGAATAATCCATACAGAGTGTGCAAACATTTCAAAGTCATGAGTTGAACAACGCTGACTCCACGAGATTAAATATTAGAGCCGAACTTAAAGCGGAGCGGCGGCGCACTGGCGCCTACAAACCTAACAGGGATACTTCACGCACTGCGCAATGCGTGAAGTATCTCTGTTAGGTTTGTAGGCGCCAATGCGCGTTTTGCGCTGGCTGCCCGCCCGCCGCAGCGTACCACGGCGCTTGAAGCAACTATTTCACATCAGAGGTATTGCACAGTATCGTACGAAATTGAAGGCGCTCCAACATATTAGGAATGGCAGTCATCCTTCAAAAGTACGGCCATGCATTTTTTAAGATTGTTTTTCCATGCATTTTAAAGAAACTCATCATCTCATGTTACGTCGCAAGTATACCAGAGTCAATTTTTATGTCTGATAAAATGTGAAAAATTAATCATAATAAAAATGTAGATTTGTGTAAAAATTCACTTGTAATTTTGTATATAAAGAAGGTAAACATATTGATTTTTCGTTCTTTAAGAAACTAACTTTTCTTAGCTAGCTTTTGAGCAAAAGGACGTTGAAATTTAGAACAAAATGTAGATTCTTTAGTGTAGAAAAGCGTACATTAATTGGACGAAAAACGAAATCTGTTAAAAATATGATGCGAACTGTGTAACATTCATGAGACAATCTTTTGTTGAATAAAATATATATCAACATGTCCTGATTGAAGAACATAATCATTCATTGTGAATTTCCATTTATTTTTGATTTTTTTTTTTTTTTTTTTAATTGGCTGCATTACCAGGTGGACATTGCATGAGTCTCACAACAATGAACATTCTTCATGGCGGCCTGAACACGAGAAACATCTTGTCTCTTGCGAGTTTGTAGGTAATGAGCTTACACATGTAGCCTTCTTGTGAAAGCGTTTATAGAGATAAAAGAGTGATATGCGAGATACAATCAAAGGTGATACAAAAATATGAGCGGCTGCCAGCTTTTATGATTCCATATCTGCCAGACTCATGCTTCGTCGGAGCTCCGGAAGGATGAAAGGTCAATTGGACGTATTTCTATCAAACAGAACTATGTGCATTGTGACGTGAGCCCTGTTATGCATAAATTCTCATGAGTCTCAGGGCTCATGTCTTAATGCACATAGTTCTGTTTGATAGAAGTGAGTCCAATTGGGCTTACAAAATAATTGCAGATTGCGCGATGCTCCGTCTACGCACCTATTTTCTTCCACGTGAAGTCATTATTTCGTCGTTAACCTTCCTGCGGAAACGCTATGAGCGTTAGTCCCAATCCCGTGGAAAACTAACGCGCCAATTCGCGTTTGTTTACAAGTAAAAAGAGAAAAACGAATCTTGTACACGTGGCTGTGCTTGAAATTCATAGTAATAATGCGACTGGTTTTGAAAAAGCCACAATTGAAGCTTTGAAGGAGTGAATTTCCTGACCATCTGTGCGAAAAAAGGACCTTCGTCCACAAAAAAATAAAAATAAAAATTAAGTTATTGACACTAGCACATTGAAGAGTGTTCTACGAACATTTTTTTGAATTAAAAAAAATTCACTAAAAAAGCCAATAATGTCGAAACCTATAACCCCAATGACGGTTGGAGGCTTGCAGTTCAGAAAATGAAGTTTTGCGCGAATGAAGTTGTCCAAAAGTTCGATCTTTCATGCGCAGGGGACTTAGTGTTTCCTGTTTTTCTTGTTAATTTAGGTATGCACTTTATTTTTGAACTGAAAGAAATAATGTGCAACTAACTTTGAAAGACTCCAGAGAAAGTTTGTACGCAAAATCTCTAAATCCGATTTTTTTTTACAAAAGTCGCCAAAACTTTCTGTACTGAAAAGTTTGCTTCCATGAAATAAGCACTCTTTTCCCGTGGACGTTCAAAGATTTCCTAGCAACGCCATTATGAAGGTGAATTTATATTGTTTATCCCATAAAATCCTCTGAATTAAAAAAAAAAAAAAAAAAAAAAAAAAAAAAAAAAACTAAATAGTTTTGGCTAGATAAGAAAAAATGATGATTTTGACCTATGCTTCATTTAAACTCTTTAGTAAAATGTGCGTACGAAGTTATATCGTTGTCGTGAAACCATAAAAAACATGCGGAGAGAAAAATCGGGAGTTATTAATACTTGAATCTCTTTCCTTGCATTTCACAATCATTTTTGCACAAACATACGTTTAATTTGTAGATGCTGAAATCTCCGGATGGAAAATGTAAAAATAAGTAAGTCGTAAAAAAATAAAATAAAAAAATGGTAAAAATATGTACAGGTTCACATGCATGATTTTTCAAGTATTTTACAAGTTCGAACAAGAGGGGCGCGTAAAAAACTAAATATCTTGCGGTTTTTTTACGGACTTTGACAATTTTTTTAAAGACATTTCTTAAAGGTTTCACATAGTTTTTGTAAGTCATTTGAATAATGAGAAGGGAGGAGTTCCCATATTGGATACTATTTTGCAAGCCTTAAAAGGTTTTTGCACTGCGAAATGCATTATACTTGATTAAAAAATGTATTTAAATTTCAAATGAAAACTTCAAGGTAGTGCCCTCCATCAATTTTGATGGAAAATAACCATAAAATGTTCCCACCTCATTGGATCCTAATTAGGCTTTCTATAGGTTGGTAGAAGTGTCCACCTCTTGGGCGAGCGCTACCTAAAACTCTCGTCTCTTGATTAAAAGCTGGTTCAAAAATCTTTTAAGTGCTCTTAATACGAGAATCACACTTTAATTTTCACATTAAAGTATGAGGACCTCATAAACATCAGTTTTTTAATTACTTCATTGCTCCCATAACCTGGGCAATTAATTGCAGATATAATGGAATTACATCCAAAAATAAATGACAATCGGTCATTAGACAAGTTTTTAGAGACCGAAACACCTGGCTACTCCACCTCATACAACTAACTCAGTTGAACTGTCGAACGATGTTGTCAGCGCTTGCGATGATGTTACGATATAACAATAACAATAGGACATATTCATGGGAAAAGGAACTATGTGCATAGGGATTGCGTGAGACATAGTTCCTTTTGGCATAAATATGTTCAATAAATATTACGATACAGACGACGAAGGCGATAAACTCGATGACCGTGAAAAATCTCGTAATCCGCAATTATTCGCTTCAACAAAGTTGTATATTTCTATTCATCGCATCTCCTCGGTTAAATAATCTAACAGACCATCGTGCGGTTCTGAGATGTTCATTTCAGTCCATTCCGTTTAAGAGGTCTCCCCCGCAAACGTTACAGCGATTGTGGTTTTTGCTCTGTAATTTAGTTCAGGAGCCGCACGGCGGGCACCATTAAGCATACTAAACCGGGCATTTGCAAAGATCATTTTGAGAGGAGAGGACTTCTCTGAGGATTTTGTACACACAGTAGTGTAAACACGAGAGGGATTAAGAAGCAACTATGATGTGAAATTAAACGCACTTTATGATTGAACCTCATGATTTTTGGATGCGCGATCCGAAAGCAGTAGCGTGGCGTACTTTGAAATGTATCGATTGATCCGCTGTTTGCTTTTATGGAAAAGGATCGATAAACAGAGTGTTCGCAACGAACACCTTAATGATCGATTATTTACTATAGCTTAAAATGGGGAAAAATCGATGCTCGATAATTCACGCCTCGTCACCGGCCGAAAACTTTAGAGACCCTTACACGGAAAAAACGAGCTTAGGGTTGGGACCTACATGTTAGTGCTGGACACTAACGAGGGTTAGGTCAAATGGAGCCACCAAGTCAGAGTAGTGCTGGGCACTAAACAGCTCGAGGCTGGGTCACTAAGGAAGAACTAGTGTCAAGCCCTAAAGTGACTTTGGAGCGAGCGTAAAATATGAAACGCCTCCGCCTGAGATCGAACTCGGGTTGCGCTGGTGGTAGACCAGCGCGTTACCACCAGGCTATGGTGACTCCGACACATTAAGGGTGAATTTACACCTGTTAAGCGCAACTACGTCTCGCGGCATCTGATTGGCACTACTGATGTTCAGTGCCCACCTGAACTGCCTTCCGGTGTTGAGCTGTACAGCGCTTAGACGCCAGCCCTCAACTACTCCCCACTAAACGGCCAGTAGTGCTCAACACTAGTCTTGTTTTTTCCGTGTAGGACTTGAACTTCGGGTCTTATAAAGTGTCTATGTAAGGGAGAATATTGCCATCTCTGTGCCGCTCTCTAATTGGTTCATCATACACTGAAAAAACGAGATTAGGGCTGGGCCCTAGAATTGCTTCACCTCCACCGCCACAGGGGCAGGCCCTGCGGGGGTAAGGCCCAGCCCTACCTGGACAGGGTGCAGCTCTTACCAGGTAGGGCTGAACCCTGAAGTAGGTAGATTTGGGCTCTACGCGCGCCGGGCCTGCCCCTGTGGCGGTGGAGGTGAAGCAATTTTACCTACCCGGTTAGGGCTGGGACCTTCGGTGCAGGTACCAGCCTTAAACTCGTTTTTTCCGTGTATTTAGGTTATCATGGAGCTCCAAAGTTAGCCCAATGTAAACAAACCCGACCCAGAGGAACACTTATTATCGGCTGAGAAATTAATCATAATCAAACTCAAAACTTAATTTTCGGCAAAAATATCAATCAAAGTTCGATCCGAACTCAATTCAGAAGTTAGATATAAAAAAATGTCAATCACATCCAAAATGACGTCTAGAACTTTGTAGACCTTTTTCACCATCTTGTTTGTGTACATTGGGCCAAACCAGGTGCGAAGGGGCTGGGGTTTTGTTTACATTGGGCCAACTTTGGGGCTCCATGAAAGCCGACCAATCAGAGAGCGGCGCACTTTTTCTGTACACGGAGAAAAAAACCTCGTGCGTGGGACCCGAAGTTTAGGTCATATGGATCTCTGAGGTTTTCAGATTGAGCATCTGAACACTTTAGGTCTAGCTGTCGAGGTTCGGATCACACATCTGAAACTTCAGTTCTAACATCTGAAGTACTTCAGATGTGAGAACCGAAGTTTTTCGGATGTGAAAACCAAAGTACTTCAGATGTAAGAGCTGAAGTTTCAGATGTGTGATCCAAACCTCAGCAGCTGGACCTAAAGTGTTCAGATGCTCAATCCGAAAACTTCAGAGATCCATGTGACCTAAACTTCGGGTCCCACGCACGAAGTTTTTTCTCCGTGTAGTAAAAGGACTGCGATGGCAATACTCTCTCGTATACAGGCACTCTCGGGTCTGATGCACGAGGTTTTTTTCCTCCGTGTGGACTTCTCCGAGTGCCTGTGGGTTTTCCGCACTGACCAGCGAGAATTTCCGACGAAGACGCGGATCTGAGCGTCGAGCCGGCGTTGGCGGTCGGATGGACAACCTTGATCTTGACAGTGAGCCCGGCCGCGGCCGGTGAGACGACAGAAGTGGAGGAAGGACGAGAGAGAAGTCGGACTCGGTTGAGTCGGTTGCCGGTCGGGCGAAGCGGGGCGAAGCCGCTCGGGGAGAGAAAGAGGAGTCTGTGCAGTCGGATTGGCCATGGTCAGCGGTGGTATACGCATCCGAGCGGCGGCGTCGTCACCGTTGCGCACCCGACCAACTGCATCCTTCACCTTCACCTCAACTTCCACTTCATTTCCCGCCGATAATCGCTCTCGATTAACGACCGACCGGCTCGTCGAAAAATTGCCTACCTGGTTTACCTACTCGCACTTACGCCTGGATCCATTCAGCATGATTCATGTTGGAAGCGCGAGACAAGTTTCAAGCTTTGATGCATGAGCGGATCCAAGAGGGGGCGTAGGGGGAGTCACGCCTCCTCCCGTTGGGAAAAAGAAAAACTAAGGAAAGAAAAACGAAGGAAAGAAGAAGGAGGGAACGAAGGAAAGAAGAAGGAAGGAATGAAGGGAAGAGGGAGGAGGGGACGAAGGAAAGAGGAAGGAAGGAACGGAGGAAAGAAGGAGGAGGGGACGAAGGAAGGAAGAGGGAACGAACGAAGAAAAGATCGTGACGAAATTGACTCCCTTATAGCCCCCTCCGTTTGAAGTGTCTGGATCTACCTAAGCTCTGAAATGTCTATAAGTGACTTTAGGCCCTAAAGTCACCCTAAAGTCAACCCTAAAGTTTAGGGTCCCGGGGAGAGGGGATTCAAGGGTCAAGAGGTGTCTCGTCTGACGATCGGGAGAGAATTAACTGTAGAAATCGTAAATTGTCAAAAATTAGCAGGGATGTTGACCTCTCCTCATGCTGTCGTGCTGTGGGGAGAAATGTCGATAAGAGCATCTGAAATTTGCAAAGTTTCCTCCGATAAAATTTTACATTTTGAGAAAAGTTATAAATATTTTACCTGAGTACTTTGAAATTTGATCGTATACTTCAAATCAAGCTGTCGATACAATTTTCTACAAAATTGGAAGGAAATAATTGACAAGTTTTCTAGAAAATTCATATATTATCTAAGAGACCTCTGCAACGTCTGGAGGCTGCTACGGCATTCTTCCTTAGCACGGCAGTATTGTGCCCGTACAACTCGTCGTTCCTCTGATGTATGGGCGTATCTCAATATCCATGCGAGCCCTCTTTCACATATAAACCCATGCTTTTTGGGGCTCATGCGGAAATCGAGATACGACCTTACGCCGCACAGTGGATAGAGTCAATTAGAGAGGTCGGACATGAAATGTTTTTACTAAAATTGCAAATTTTGATGTTTATTTGGTCACATTTTAAATTTCAAGGGGTACGTTTTGAAGAAAATTTCACGAGGAAACCAATGAAGCAACTTTTAGAACCTCAAAGTTTCGTATAAATGGAGTTATAAGCGTTTGAAGTTTCCAAATTTTGTCCGACCCCTTCAATTGACTCATTCCACTTTGCGCCGGAGCAGCGACGGTCCGACTTTTACTTAACATCTGTTTTTCCAAATCGACATAAAAATATCAACATCATACAAACATGAATCCGGAAATCCACGGCAGTGAAATAGCTAGAAATCGTACGATAAAGCCATCAATTTGGCTAGCATGGCAAGGAGCTTATTAAGTCGTAGATGTTTGTATACTCCTACTTATTACTCATGAATGAGTAGTAAGGCACAATATCGTCACAGAAGATTATTCAAACGGCAGCGGTTCAACGTGGAGGATGGGAGGCGAGTACAGGAATGCAACATCCATAAATTGATTAGCACCATAAGTAACCGCCAATAGCAATAAACGTGTCATCGAGGAGGGTCTTAATGACTGTTTGCTTTGTCCGACAACACGAGGGTCTCCGACTCGTGAGATAACCACTTCAATCCACTCCAGTGTTCGATGGACCATTCCGCTGTGCCAAGGAAAAACGCCGTATGAACAATCGAGAGTTGCCAAATTTCTTCAGATAAAACATGTATTTTTGAGGAAAGTTATTCGTATTTCTTCTTGAAATTTGCAGATATCTTAGATCAAATTGCAAGCAAAATTATCTGAAAAATTTGAAGACAAATGTTCGTAATGCTCCAAGAAAATTTGGTTTTTATCGAAGTAAATTTGGCAACGTTTAAAGGCTCATAGGGCGTTTTTCCTTAGCAAGGCAGCGTCCTCAGGTGCGGTTATGGTCTTCTAGTCTCGAGAGCTTCTCTATGATCATTGATCCTTCGTTGACTTCAATTGGTTTTTTGTGGATCACTCCAGAGAGTAGATTAACAGTAGGTACTCTTAAGTCTGCCACCTCTCCTTACAGATTTATTCGCTGGTTAAAATACGAGTGCTCGCCGCCCCCTAAATTTTCACTTATAAATTAGTTATAATTAGTCTCAAAATGCCCCACTAGAACAAAATATGTCATCCAAACCTTAAAATATATCATACAGCCCCTAAAATCTCTAAGGTCTGCCGCAAAAGTTTTGTTTTGACTAGAAGTTTTAACGGTGGTGCTAGAGGGGAAAGATTTGATAGTCCTCCGATCAATTGGACGGATTTAAAGGAATTAGCCCAACCACTCCTTTATTAGAATGTAGTCTGATCTCTTTCTTATGATTTATTTATTCATTCATTTTAATTTTTTTTTTCGAAGTCAAAGCTAAAAAATACATGAGAGTCATTTTTATGCATCTCGCACGATTTACTTAACATGCCCGACATTTTGCAGTACTGCGTGGATAGAAGAGGGATGCACAGTGCACAGTAGGGCCGGATTAAGGGGGTGGCCACATGGGCCGCGGCCCATGGCGGCAAAATTAGGAGGCGGCAAATTTCGCAATTTTTTTAAATGCAAGTATAAAAAAATCGGATTCAGAAAAAAATTACAAACAAGAAAAGGTGACAAAATCTCTCATTTCCTAAGAGTTCATTAATTTCTAATTTTGTCGTATTCCGGTGATACAAAAGACTGCGCACCTTTATTTAGTTGAGTTAAGAGAGAAACCAAACACGTAATTTGGCCTGGAGCGTTGCGGCGCAAAGAGAAATGATGACGAGGACTTGAGATGAAAAGGAGAAGCCCTCGGCGCGGCGGTCGGCATGTAACACGTATTAGCGCCTACGAGACTGCATGAATACTTCACGCATTGCGTCAACCACAGTACGGTCAACAGCGGTCGGCGCGGCGAGAAACGCACAGCGCCTACAAGACTACATGAATACTTCACGCATTGCGCCAAACACAGTGTGGTCAGCGCGGCACGGCGGCGGAAGTTAAAATTATTAAACCACATTTATGTTTGTTCTTTCTTAATGTTTTAGTTCATTTCTTACAAATGAAAGGCCTTGTCCCCACAGAGATAGGTTTACGGAACTGGACTTTCGCGCGAAGTTCCGTGAACTTTTGCTAGTAGTGTTGACAGGGCTTACGCAAAAAATGTGTTCAACACGAGTGAACGCGTCTTATGCACCCTTCTCCCTCCGACACGTTCACTTGATGGTTTTTATTGATATTTAAAAATGAATGAGAAGAGGGCGGTAAAGTACAGGCGGCCCATGGGCGGCAAGTAGGTAAATCCGGCCATGCTGCACAGACCATTGCAAGACTCCTCTTGAATCGTATAAATACCTCAAAATTATATTTTGCGCTTAAAAAGCAAAAAAAAAAAAAAAACATGGTTAAAATCCAGCGAAATCGAAAATATCTAATCTGCTGGAAATAAGGCAAAAAAAGAGTTGACCCCACAATATTATGGGTATGTCGTGGAGCGCATTTGAACGCGATGTACCTCTTCATGCTGTCGTACTATTAAGGGAAAAGCGCCGTGCGAACATTCAGACATTGCCAAATCTCCATTGATAAAATCGAAACTTGCCAGAGACTCAATGCATATTTTTTTTTATTTCTTTACAAAATATTACTCAAAATTTGATGTAAAGTATACGAAAAATAAAGAAAATATTCTCAACTTTTCTCTAAAATAAATATTTTGTCGGCGGAGATTTGGCAACACCCGATGTCTATACGACGTTTTTCCTCGGCACATTAGTGTTATATTAAACCTTTCCACTAATTGGACTGCATTTTGCAATTTGGAACTATAAATTCTGGCCAGGTTTAAAAACAACGTATGTGCCATTAGTGCCCCTATGCACATGAGTGTTTTTTCAGATGAGCCAGAATTGATAGTTCCAAATTGCAAAATGTAGTCCAATTAATCAAATAATCCGCAATCTCTTTCCCAATGATGGATGCAGAGAAGAACAGTGCTGCAAAGCGGCGAACTTGACAACCTGTGATCTTTCCTAATCTCCTGTGCTTAATATGAACATTGAACCTATGAAACACTAAAAGAACGAACCGAACGCTTCATGCTACGAAACAATAACGCAACGTGACACACTATCAGTTCCTCCAGTGTTGCCCGGCCGAACTAAAATGACGAAATCCTCCTCTCCTGCAGTAAAATCCTATGATCTCTCTCGAGCCTCATCTATCAACAATGTTTATAAAACTTCATCATAAACAATGAATGAGCAAGACATACCTAGAAGTGAACGAGAAACAAGTGTCTCTGCATTGGATGTTAGTTAAAACTGGGGCAAACGACTAGGTGTGTCGAAGAGAGGAGGAGGGTGGGGGGGGGGGGCATTCGAGCCTCATGTGTGTGATCGTGCCAAGCTATGCATGACTCTGTATCCACATCGAGGGTAGACCCGCGATCGTGGATGTTCAATTTATAATGAGCCACTAAACCTACAGGTAGGTACAGGGGAATTTCTAGGAGATAGCAAGGAAAGGATGCATTTTAAGACCCTATCAGCATTTTGAATGATATTCCCCTCTGTCAGGAGAAATGACCGTAAAACGGAGATACGTGTTTTTGGGACCACGGGCCAACACTAAATTCCGAGATACGTAGTTTCAGAATTACTATTTCAACCCACCAATTTTTTGCCAATTTCGACTGAATAATGACTAAATATGGCGATTTTAAGAGGACTGTGTACTCAAATTGCTTCTTGGAAGGTTTTGATGGCTCGTAGCTGAATGGAACATCGTTCTTTGCGAATAATACGGACTGATGGATGTCATAAAAAAAAACCCCTCTAGATCTATGATTGAATTACTGGCACAAAATTGAATAGACGGAAAAGAAACTGGCACCTCTAAAAGAAATATTATTGAAAACATTTCTTCCGCGAGGCCGAATAATTACGCATATAGTTTGGTACATTAATAACTTTTCACCCAGATCGGAGCAACATCTCAGTAGCAGCTTAAAGGGGAGCATTCCGAACTCACACCTCGCGCGCCATCGCGCCTTCAATTTCGAAAATGCAACACGGACATCCATCGAGTACGAATAGTTGTATCTCTGCGCCGTCATCAATATATGCGCGTCATTTACCTTGCTGTATCCACATTGTGTTTGTTTCCGTGTACCTTATTTGTAGAGGTGCTTCAAGGGCTACGGAAGCAACAAAGTCGAAGATTGAAGAGACGTAATTCGCCCTCGTGTTTTAACTTTTCACCCGAATTGAGGAGACACCACACTGACAACATAGAGCAAAGCATTGCGAGCCACGTCGCACTCCTCGCGCTATCGCGCCTTCAATTTAATTGAATATGCAACACGGACATCCATCGCGTACGAATAGTTGTATCTCTGCGCCGTCATCAACGGGCGTCATTTCCCTATCTGTCTCCATATTGTGTTTGTTTCTATTTGTTTTGAACCTTTGATTTTTAGCCCTCGATACACTCGAAATCTCACGCAATCCATAAAAAAAACCCTTCTTAGCTTAAAAAACAAAAGTTTGTGCCTAGCTTTTAAATTTGATTTTTCTCTCTCAAGATTTTAAGAAACTATGACCTTCCGTTTACTTTTCTCGGCGTGGAGAGTTTGCGGCAAAATTAAACTTCCCCGCATTTTCAAACTTCCCGGGATAAATTTAAATATTTTCATTTAGCAGCGCTCTTGTGGCTTCCCTAAGAACTAAGGTTTGTTTTGATTTGGCGATTAGTGATTCAGTGATAATAAAGAACTGACTGTGCCAAAATGCTGAAATGCCGTATCAGTGTCCGTGAATTATTCTCTTACCCTTAGTTTGTAAGCCAGTTTTAATCAGTTGATCCGATTAGGTGAATATTAAATTTACTCCAGTGCAAGTTTCATTATCATAGATGTCTAAAAGAAATATTTAGCCCCGGTGTGCTTACTTTTTATGGCCGATCTGAGTACCCGATCTGAGATAAGCATAGGTCGTGGTCGTTTGCCTTTTTGTAACAGAAATCGATCAGGCCCTCGTAATCGTAAGGATTCCCCTGACTCAAAATTGAAGTTGTTGAATGAAATACGAGGAACCGGTGTCTTCAGAGTGGGAGGTTAAAAAGTTGAGCTATTAAAATTCCTAAGTGCTTCTCAGTCAGTTCTCCCTCCCCATGCTAGTGTGAGCACTTTTTCCTGCTACTGTGCCGCACACTGCACAGTTCTCGCCGCTAATCAGTTATGTTACGAGCGTTGCATCAGTAGGTCATAAATGCCGATTCGGGCATCGGTTCTACAGTTTCCTGGAGCTATTTTAAACTGGTCCCCCATCTTATCAAGTCCCCCACTTTCGCAAACCATTAATTCAATCAAGTGGTGATCAGTGAAAATCTGACCTCTGAAGTTCTGTTCCTCGTCTCTCCTCAATCTTAACTACCGAAGTTTTGGTCCCCTTAAATTATTCCCTGCTTTCAAAATATTTCAATCTTACCTTGGTGGTCAAAGTTTTACTAATTCAAGGTCAATTGTTTTGTTAGCGCTGCTGGAGTATCCTCTGTTTTTGTGATAAGCCATATCGTGATACTTAAGTGTGTTCTACAACTAGTGATGATCAACTGAAGCTGCTATAAATTATAATTCTTCATTTGAAAATCAACCTGTCTGTTTTTGTAAATAACTGTTTAAAACATTTTCAAAGAACGTACTATTTGGAAGGATGATAACGTGCTTTGAACAGAATCAATCAATTGCTCACCGATGTTTTCTCTGAAGTTATTGTGATAGATTTTTCAACGTTGCCTGTACCTCCCTAAAAACAGCATCAATTGATATACTTGACGTGCTATATCTTGTAATAACTAGTCACTTTTCAAAATGGCCCTAAGTTCCGTGTTGCGTACAGCTAATGTATTACTGCACGTCATTGGCTCTATCCTGTTCTGCAGCGGAGTTTATTTCCACTGGCAAGTGAAGATTCCCAGCAAGATAAGCCCTTTGGATTCAGCTTTTGGAGATAAATTCAAATATCTAACATTCTGGAATGCGGTATGTAAATTTGTATTATTTATTTATTTTTATCGACTCATCCAGGTAGCGTTGGCTAGTATGTAGTTAAACACATCCAGGTCCTTTTTTCACTGATTCCTCAACCACAAAGATTTGGTGATCATGTATCTAGTATCTGCTCAACTCTAAACCCTCTCATAAAAAAAATTTTTTGTTCTGGAATTTTCTTCAAAATTTTATCGGAGTATTGTGAATGACATAACTTTATCTAGGTACTTTTTTACATGAAGGCACCTGCTGTATCTTCTAGAAATTTCTACTTTTTATACCTATTGAAGAAGACTAAAAGTATTTGTTTTTTCTATCAGTCATGTATTCATTTTTCGAGAGGATACTAGTCTTCCGTTTCCAAAAAATTCTCTTGCAATCCATCTTAAAAATTGTTAGTACCCCAAGGTAATTTTTTTGACAATCTGGATTTGAATTATACATGTACAGAGGAGACACATGTACATGCAGCATGTGCATCCTCCCTGTGATTCTGGATGTAGATCGTTACATGCTGCTTTTGAATCCTATCATTTAATATCCATTTAGACAAAAAGAGGAGGGGGGGGGGAGTTCAGGAAACATACCTGCTTTCCTGATGCTTTTTTAATAGTATCTATTGTTTGGATAACCATCTTTCTATCATTCTGAAGCTATTATTGTGCATCTCATAATGATGGAATTGAAACGATGCCCTCAATCACAACTGCTCATCCTAAACTGAAGTACTGCTTTTTGTTAATTTTTTTGTCTGATTTTATTGGGTAATTAAAAGTCCTTTGAAGTTCCCCAAATTTAACTACAAACTGTGGGAGGCTCTGGGGGAAACGTTCTTTACTAAACTCTTAACAACTAGAAATTTTCTCTACCTACCAAATCTTTTTTCGAAAAGGGAGGGGGGGGGATATAATCTTTTTGGTACTTCTGTTTTCTTTGATCTGAAAAAGGCATCTGCTTTTGTTTTCCTCCTTTCATCTATGTCAGTTTTCTGGTAATTGGAATTTCCTCTAGAACATGTGCTTTTTTAGGATTGAAATTTTCTACATTACTTAATGACAAGCACGTACCTACTTAAAGGGGAGGAACAGAAATGGTTGAGGAAATAACAGTACTTAAATTCGTTGTGCACTAAGCACTATTCAGAGTCAAATTTGTATCTGCCATTTAACTTTTTGTGTGTACTAAGACATTTTAATTTTTGCATTCAGTTCAAATCTTAAAAATCAAGATAGAAATTTTCTATCTCACTTCAAAAGTCAGCAAATATTATAATGTTGTACCTAATATACCTAGGTAATATTATTTTGGCTCAAAAATATTCAATTCAAAGAGAACTGAATCCAGAGAAATAAGAGGTTCGAAGTTTCCTCCTTCCATGGGACCTTATGTTAGAAATGAATTTCATGTTCACATTTAGGACTTCTTAAATTATTTTGGGCCAAAAAGATTAGATGCGCAATGAATAGGACATTTTTTTTTGTTCGATTTTGAGCTTTTTGCCAATTTTCATCTTAAGTGAAACTTAGTTGGCCTTATATCTTCATCAACTTTCCACAGCTACTCATTTGTATATACTAACTTGAAATCATTCTGTTTCAGTGTATCCAAGCATTCTTTTTCACATATTGCTTGATTTTGGACATATTTGTCAAGAGCAACCCCAACAAACCTCCGAAGACTGTAGCTTTCAAGAATTATTTGTTTGCCACCATCGGTTTCCCAATCGCATGTGTAAGTTTGAATTTTTACTTTTAATCATGCCAGTCTTTCAACTTATGAGAATTTTTCACCCTCATGAGTGGAGATAAACACTGTCAAATAATTTCCATCAAATCCTCATGAAAATTTCCCCATCAATAAAAAATAGTCGATTTACAACCCCTAAAAATTCTCATTTGTGGCTGAAATTTTACCCAGGCTATATATATACAAGGCCATTTTATAGGGCCCAAGGGCCATACATACAGGGAACGTCTTGGTGAGACCAGGCTAATATATTTTCGGAAATTGATGATTTTTGAGTCAAATTAAACGGGTTTTGGAAGTTTCAAAAAATCTCGTAAAAAAATTAGCATAGAGGATTGCTTGCTAAAGTAACATTTTCTTGTATACCTATTTTATACTTTTCTGTGATGGTTCTGTTTTGGTTTCTTCTCTCTCCTCTAAATACGTAGGTTTATGATCACTCTTTATTTTGTGGACAAACTTGTAAGAATTAATGGTTGTAACTTATTTTGACAATGAAAATGAAAAAAATACGAAAAGAAAAAAAAAGAAAATGCCAAAGAAGGGGTGAAACCTCTCTGGTAGCTGTCAACGGTGCTCATTTAATAAAGTTAACATCATCATACAATGTACTAATTAATTAAGATGTCAGAACTCCAACCTGAGTGTCTTTTTGAATGTCGCAACAAACCAATACCCCCTCCCTCTACCCCTGAGGAAAAAAATAATAACAGGAAGGTCCCACACTTGTTTTTTTTCTTTTTTTCAATAAAGTAATTATTTTCAAATTAATGAATAATCAAATTATCAGGTATATAAATATCCAGATGAAAATGGTAATTATGCATGCAATCAGAAAAAAGAAAGAAGTAACCAAAATGGAACTGTAGAAATGTGTAAAATGTGGTAAGTAATTCTGGGAAGAAAACCCTAGACCTCGTGGATGATGCGTACAGTGATATAGACCCCCGTGTCACCATGAAATTAAGAACTGAGGCACAAAATTTCGCCACTTCAGCAAACAATCTCTCTTAGAGATACTCTTTCCCAATTTTTTTTCTTTCTTTTTTGAAACATTCAAAGTCTGCATGTTTAAACGGCATAATGAGATTGAATATTTTCTTATGAAACAATGTTTGACAACAAAACCTAGGTAACATCTTTGGTTCGATTCAACAATTCTGAGGATTTCATGTACCCAAATGTGTGTAAAACGTTTCTTTGAACTTCTGAGTGTTCAGATCTTTTAATGTAATATTATTTCAATTATTTCTATTTCTAGTTTGTGGCTACAGTATTTTGGGGACTATATACTCTTGATCGGGAGCTTGTATTACCCAGAGTTTTAGACCCATACTTCCCTATGTGGCTGAATCATATCGTGCACACAATGGTTGCTGTTTTTGCCGTCTTGGAAATGTTGTCTGCACCTCATACTTATCCTGAACGATCTCGAGGATTGTTCACACTAGGAACTTTCACGGTCATCTACGTTGTTTGGTAAATTGCTCTATTATTTAATTATTTATGTCCATAGCTAAACTGAAACAAGTTAAACTGCTTTATTAAAAAACGAAGAAGAAAAAAAATTGATGAAGTTTAAAAAAAGTTTTGTGGAAGAAAATTAACAGCTCTATGGCAATAATGGGGAAGGCAATGTATTTTTAAGCTGTTTTTAATTTCTTCTTATCCTGATGAATCAATAAAAAAAAAGACTCAGACCTAACACACTGAGGGTCATTTTGGCTTACATTCAGTCATATATCGACGGTGTAAGTCGGCAATCACATAACTCGGTTTGCGACGTCGCAGAATTCCTGTCATATTTTATTTTTTAAACGGAAAACCACTCAACAACAATTCTTTAGAAATTGCCGTGATTTTTCTCCCCTGTGCGAAGAAAATGCTGCAAAAACTTCAAGGAATAATGTCAATTTGATCTCCTTTAAAAAAAGAACATAAAAGCGGAGATTTTCAGACACCGCAAACGAGTTGTGTGATTGCCGACTTACACCGTCGATATGTTAATAGTACTTGTTTTACTTGAATGTGATTACTCTGCAGCATGCTATAATTGTGATCGGCTGCGGGAAAAAGGATCTCAGTCCGTAAAAAATATTATGATAATGATACCACAACATTGAAGAAAGTCCAACCAATATCTCGGGGCAAAAATGTATCAAACCAAACCGGAGTTATGGAGGTTTAAAGTTTGCTTTTCGAAAACCTGGTCTTGAGAGAAAGCTATTTAAAACTAAACTCTATCATGCTCAGGAATCAAAATGGTTGGATTATGATGCAATTTTATGCCCTCATGAGGTGCAAAAAATTACTAAACGACTCTCCACTTTTCTCAAGCATACTGTAAAGAGTTTACCATCAAAATCTCAAAATTCGATTTTGCAACTCAACTCGGTGGAAATTGCCATGCTAAAAATTTACCACTGTGGATTAACAACAAGGTCCTTTTTTCTGTTCATGGCCACAGTTGCAGGGTAGAAATAGAGACTCTAGGGGAAAGGGGGTTAACCAACAATTTTTAAAGAAATAATGTGCATCCTACTTTCAAATTATTTTGAGTACATTCAGTTATTCCATAAAATTGTTCAAATAGATAGATTAAAGTTGCAGCATAAAACACTGTAAGAAAACTTCGAAACGTTAGAATTATTTCGACTTATTTTCTCATCGCTCAACTTTATGATCTTGACCTAAAGAACATCATTGGGTCCAATTTTCCTTACATTTTAATTTTTAACACAGCAACTACTTTGAAAACAGTTGGTAATTTACTTGAAAAAAAATTTAAATTTGAAAGGTTTTGATTAAAATATCCTCTAGTCAGGAGTGCAGAGAATATTAGATTTTTCAATATTTGGATTTTTCTATTGTACAAAACCACAGTCAATTGAAAAGAAATCATTACATGTGCCCACACACTTAAAAACTTAATGTAACGTAAAGTAACTTAACATAACACCAGGTTGCAAAAAATATTTTGTGCCAGGAAACTTTCTGCACTGCTGCTGTTAATTGAAAGCAGTTCATTTCACTGATTTAAGTTTTTAACTGTATTTTTCCAGGGTCCACATTATCTACTTGAAGAGTGATCTCTGGGTTTATCCAATTCTCAAAGAGTTGAACCTGCCTTTCCGAATGCTATTCTTTGCTGCCATGTTAGCCTACGCATTTTTACTGTACATCATCGGAGATGTAGTGAATAAACTAGTAAACAAGAAAGTGCACAAGGTAAATCAATCAAATATTCTGATGATCTCTCCTGAATGCTGAAGAGCAATGTCATTAAAAATCGCCTCCTAAGAGTGTGAATCTCCTCTCAAATGCTTTATGTTGCCATTGGAGACATATATCACTCCATAGTTTCATGAGAATTGTAGTGTTTTGCCTCTCCTTTTTCAACGATAGTTTATCGTTAATTTAACGTATTTAAATTTGTGAAGACCTATTCTGGTGGTAAGTCTAGTTTGGTAGGCACAAACTAGATGTTTCCCTTTGTACTATTTTCAGAAGAAATTTTTTAAAGCATCATTGGAGACTATGTTGTTCCTTTTTTTGATGAAAGTAAGTCTTCAATGGTTCCCTAGATACTTCTGCCACCAACTATATCAGACTTATCAAGGAACAAGGCCATACAAGAGTCTTTTAAAATCCCCCCCCCCTTTTTTTTTAGAAGAATAACCACTTGATTATAAAATCTGATATCTCTTAGCTATTTAGTTGGCCTGTGAAATTACTGAACTCTGTCTGTATGGACATCATCTCACAAGTATGTCTGTTTACAAGACAAAATCAATAATTTTAGTCTGTTATTTTCAATCAAGTTAGACAGTCAATTGATAGTGGCCTTATTTTGGTTTGGTTTAAAAAGCTCCAGTAGTTGGGAATATTTTTACTCATGTTGATGCTCTCTTTTGTTCATTGAGGAGGATGTATTTGTCCTAAGTATTAGGGTTTGATATTTAAATTAATTTATCAAATTTTGTCGGTGATCTTTAAAAAATGTGGACAAATTTTTCTTATTACAACCCCAATTGCCAACACCATCCATCACTCGTCAAAAATAAGTTTCACAACCCAACTTGTGAAAACGGTTTAGTTTGAACACCACAGACTAGAAACTTTCCCAGCCCGGTGAATTCTTCCTTCAATGTGCCAAACTAAAACACAGAAAGCAAAATTTCCATCGTCTCAAAATTATGCATTTTTATTTAGCAAGGAAAAAGAGGGTCTCTTCCCCAATCCTCCCTGTTTTACCATTTCTCTCATCCATTAATCAGTGAATTTTCAGAGTGAAATGGCTTATCTATGATTTCCAAATGCTTTAATTATTTCTAAGGTGATTGAACGTCGGAAGCTAGTCATTAAAGTGAGTTAGCAGTGTGATTAATGGAGTTGCCTATAAGGTAATCTAGGTACTCGTTAAATGGATCTGAAGTATCGGTGTAATGTATTGGATTGTTTTGGTTATTTTTTTGGCAGCTAAATTGGCAGGTCAAGTTAGTATTGAAATGCATGGATTGACACATTAGCAGATCGTCATCAGGCTCTGTTACCTAATGGTCTTTGAACACTCCCGGAACATTAGGCTTCAGTCTGCTTGTGTACATACATTTTATCGTTTTTCTCAATTCATGCATTTGAATCAAAAACCGTTACCAGTTAATCATTGACTGTTTTATCAAAATCCATTACTACATATACATTTTTATGACAATAGCAGTATGCTCTCTTAATTTTGTGAATATGATATGTGCCTAGCTAATAGTGCAAAGCTAAGCAATGTTTATAGCGTCAATTGGCTGTCTTTCAACCAAAAATCCCCTAGCCATTGAATCACATGGAATCTTTATTGTTTGTGGATGAATGCTAGTATATATTTGATCTAGCTCCGGTAGCTTTGTGCCTTACTATTGCTCTAACTTAAACTGGGTTGGTGTAGTGTAACCTAGAATAAAATCAGGTACTTGCATTTCTGTCTTACGCGGAGAAAATAAAAAATGGACTATCTGTATAGTGTATCCTGGGATTACTGCTCAAAGATTTATAGGAGCTGCGGGATGATTATCGAAGTTGATAGACAAAGAAGACATAGGGAGAATTGAGCGATCCTATTGGATGACATGGATGGTTCTCATAGACTAAGGGAGAAATCGATGGACTAACTTTGGGGTCTCTCGTGGGTTGCTGTTAGTTAGTCTACAACCTACCTCCTTTGTCCATTGCAACCACCCACTTTCACAAATAGGATCCCTCCATATCCTTTTTATCCTCTTTGTCTATAGCTTTACCTATCAATTGCAATAATTGGCCTGCTGGACTACCCATAATTTGATTTAAAAATACATCCATGAGCATATCATTGAAGAGATTTCTGAGGTGAATTTCTCGAAAGCCATCGATTCAATTTTGCTGAAATTTTGAAACCCCTATGCTCCGATACCAAAACGATAATACAATGAATTAAATATGAAAAACTGACCAAAAGTCAAGAAAAATAAAAACGACTCTAACAGCATAACCCACATAAATACCTGTGATTTTAAACAATTACTACAAGCGGACAGTCCATTCTTGCCCGTGCGACAAAGTTGCCAGATTGTGTGAAAACCCCAGGATATTTTACGTTTAGTTAGATGAGGAAATGTGCTGAACTTTCAGCCAAATGTGGCAACAATGCTGTGCGAATACCCATTGTTTTTTATTGAAGGTTACCCTAAATTGGTGTTGGTGTTCCATTACACATTATATTAACTGTTCTGTTACGATTCTTTGTCACTTCTCTTAATTTGGATGCAAGTTTTTTTTCCAGCCATTAATACATTTAGTACCTTAATGCTTTTTAAAATTGCGGTTTTTTTTTCATTTTAAACTGTGATATTTAATTTGGAGTATCCTGCCTCTGATACATCTGGGAGTGTTATTTGTTTGATTTTTGCATTCATCTTTGACTGATAGTTTAATTTGTTTGCACATGAATTCTTTTTTGTCAGTTCATGTTGTAAATACGATATCTTGGTGATGATCAGTTAGTCATACCTCCTGTAGTAATAGCATAACTGTCTACTGTCTACTTGAATGACTATTCATTCTTTTTCTAAAAAAAAAATATGATGCCTTCGAAATTCAGTGCCTTGTTTAAAATGATGAGAGGAGCTTGAAGTTTGTAAGAAGTGCTACTTACGGAGGTTTTTATGTAGAATTTTAGAATTTGACTTTTGAGACATAGGTACTTTTTATTTTGCCCTCAAGCTTAGTGCATGTCTGAGTCATACTCTTTTTAGCTTGTGAATTTGTATTTACCTACTTTACTTTCTCCTAGGGTGCAGAAAGTTCTTAGCCCTCCCTCTTATTGAAACCACTTCTTTTCTCAATTTTTCTTAGCTACAATCTTTTTGATTTTTTATAACCGAATAATCGCAGTTTCATGGAAAAATACGCGATTTTTACAACAATTTTTGGAAAATATGCGATTTTGGTGAGTCAGTGAGCTGGTTTACCCATTTTTCTACGAAAACAGTAAAGCAATTGCGTGATTGGGAAGTTTCTGCACCTCTGAATTTCTTCAGGGCATTTCAGCATTACATATCATCCTTTTTATGCTTGTTGATCCTTTATACGTCTATGTGATAGCAGCAAACTTCTTCTGTAAGATATCTATAGCCTGTATCTCTCTGATTTTTCACCTCCTGTTGCCTCTATGCTGAAAGCAGAAATAGACTCAGATTCTTCTTTCCCCCAATGCGATATATTCTGTTTAAAAGGTGTGTTCTACGGATGGTGTTTTTGTAATATTGCATGTTTCCTCAAGTTTTTGATCCGAATTTTCTTCTTTTTGAATCAAGACCTGTCATCAAGGAATTTCACCTGGAATGCAAGTGAATGAATCATCTCCACTCAATTCAAATTTTCCCGTCACATGAAAAGAAAGTCGGCTTTATCTAGTATCTAGGTTGAAAAGGTTGTGCGGTGCATATGTTTGTCAAAAAGCTAGAAAGAAAGTAAAATTGTTCTATTTTCTAGAAATGCCTTATTTTCAAAAAGTTTCGTAATGAGCTTCATCATTTCCTGCCCCGGAAAACTTGGTGCCTTGTCATGTGTTAATATTTTCATCCATCAGGTCTATTTTTTCCCCAAAATTCAGGTGCAGTTCTTAAAAATGTTAAGCCCTTATGCATGTCATAATAGGAATGTTATCTGGAATCAAGGTGTAGAATTTTATGATAAAACTCTGCTTAATTTACCTCTGTCTAACGCTTGTTTTTGCAATCGGGTTCCATTTTAACATTGACCGTAAAAATTCAAAAGAACATTTGCTCCTAGCAGCAAACAGACTAATTTCTGCATAAATGGAACCAATTGTCATTAGAAATAGACCGATTATATTACACCAAGTATATGTCACAATATTTGGATTCAGCCATGTGTTAATAGCATATAGCATGTTAGTCTAGTTGAAATGCAAAGGTTTGAGATTGTCATCATATTTAAATATGAATTAGCATCACAGAAACCTCTTACTCTTTTTTTCAATAAAACAATATCATGTACGTAGTAGGATTTTCCTCTATGAATTGTACTTTTTAAAATGTACATAGGTTGTTTCTTTATCTGGTCAAGATATCTTTACCTGCGAGACTGCAGTGTTATCTTTTCGTATAAGACCGAAGGAAATCACCATTGTACTTCAAACCTATCCCTAAACTTTAAGCAGAATATTGCTTGGATTTTTCCCAGCTTGCCACAGCTTTCTAAATTATGGTTTTTTTGTAAAGTTCATTCGGGAAACACAGAATCACATGTAACTAGCCTAAGAAACGATAATCTCTAAATCATATTTTCAGGAAGTATATTGCTGTGCTCAGTCTGCAACAGAGCTTCGGTGGCAATCGAAACATTCAGTGTCCTGAGCTTCTCACTTTTATAATTACAAAAGTGTTTTCTAATTCACTATTCTGTGAATTTCTTTGCATTGAGCCAAAAACTTTGTTTCTTAGGCAGTGGCATGTTGAAGGTGAAACTACAGAAATGCGTTTCTCGGTTTGCGGTGTAGCAGACTTCCTGTCATACTTTATTTTCTACATTGAAAATAACTGAACGTAATGTCTTGAAAACTTCGATGATTTTTCCTCCCTATGTGAAGAATATTAATTTTCATGCCATGATGTTGGTTTAGTCTCCTTTTAAAAAATGAAATAGGAACAGAGATTTTGAAATACCACAACTGAGATAGGATTTCTGCAGTTTCACCATTCACCCTCAATGCAGTAGGTATGTTCAATATTTCCTTGAACTAGCATTGTCTTCTGCAATCGCAAGCAACTTTACAGTTTCTTGTAAGTTGTTCAAGCCTCAGGTGTATTAAAAAAAAGTCAGAAGAATTTTCATAGTTTAAAACAACAAAAATTGGTCTTTTTAACTTCTGCAACAAGCCAGCTTTGCGAATGTGACAAACTAAGTACACTTAGCCATGCATGTTCAGTTTAGGTGAAAGCAAATACTAGTAAGTTTATCTTGGACCATACACAAACTTGGAGCTCATCAAAATACTTTGATGGAAGTTTGCTTGCGTAGACTCAACCTAAGTGAAATTAATGTTTTTAGTTTCTTATACTGAGATGATTTTATTATTATCTGATAGTACATATAACCATGATGGATTTTTCTTCATGTACAGTGTTTTGTTGTTACTGTTATATTGCCATATTGACCAGTCAGAACACAGGTGACTTTCTTTGTGCCTTTTTTTGTTTCACCAAACTGTTAGCGTTTCAATACGTTTATTGTTAAATTGCTGTTTGTCATTTATCATCTTATTCTTATAACATAGCTATTATAATGTACAAATCTTGATTGAAGGTTTTACCAGTTTTAAATTTTCATACCTTTTTTTATTTTCTTTTATGTTTTAACAGTTACTCATAATTATAGTAACTGTTTACTGAAGGTTGCTAACCATACTATCCCAGTGTGACCAAACATTATCGTGTCATCAAAAATCCATGACTCGAATTTTATTTAGAACTCTTTTTCCATGAACATTACATGACCGAAAAAAAAGGAAAATTGAAAGTTTTGAAAGTTGCTTGAAAAGAATCTTCCCAAGCAATCTGAAAACTCTTTTTATCGGTAGTTAATCAAAAATTTGAAATTCAATTTTTCAACAAGGGCAAAGTTGATATACTCACATATATTTTTACTTTATTCTATTTATTTTATTTGATTTTTTTTTTCAAATATTTTGTGTTTGAATTTCAAGTGTATTCTTTGTTCTCATTTTATTTTAATTGCTGAAAATCCACTGATTCATAATCAACCTTGTCCGGGCGTTACCGGTATGATATTTGTATAGTATGTTTTTTCTCCTTATTTCTCTCTGCTGCTTGCAGCGATGGAAAGTTTTTTCTTAAAACCTCTTTTCTTAATTCTTCTAAAACTTTGAAGAAAATGTGTGTGAAGTACAATAAATTGTTTAAAAGAAATTTGATTTCATTTTGTTTTAAAAAGTGCCTTCGGTTTTTTCCTTTATTTTTACTTGAATTTGTTTTGTAACTTGCAGAAATGAATATTTGATTGAAAGAAACCTAGAATAGCAATTCATCGTTGAATTTTCAGAATAAAAATTTTAGTTTGGGGCTCCTGCTCTCTTTTTGAAGAAAATCTATGCCAAATATCCTGCGGAGCGATTCATTTTATCAGATGGTTAGATTCTCATTAAGATTCATGAAACATACCTTTATAGGTCTCTTCCCTTGCCCCCACAACAATTCAACCAAATGAACATCATAACTTTTCTAAAGCAGCATGAACAAAAATTGGTTGAACTTTGCTGAGATTGTGCATTATATTTATCTGATAAGCAGTAAAATTTTTACCATACTAAGATTTTGTGTTTTAAAGTTCTTTGTGTTTCTGCTTACTGTTTCTGTGAAGAACTTTTTGCACAAAACCTTCATTCAAAGAAAAAAAAAGGAGAAAGAGTTTAACGTTATCATAGCGTTCCTTTCAATTGCCTCTAATCTGTTTTCTGAGAATCATTGGGTATTAATGAAAACAGTAAAATTTTAACTCAAGGGAAACGTTCTTTTAAAATTTTCCCTTTGAACTTGAAGTTAAACTTATGAAAGTGTCTCGCCAGGGATTCAAGTCTCTTATGTTTCATAATCTGATAGCCGCTCTCTGTTACCGCAATAAATTCTCCAAATATGAGGTAGCCTTTGAAAACTGTTTTCTTCATATAATAACTGGAACACTGCTATAGTGCAAGAACATATTTAAATGATAGTAACTTGTAGTGCTCATAAGCCCACTTTAGGAGATCAAAGCAAGGAATAAATGTGCCCTATCATGTGGGAGAAAAGAATTATAAAATTTCTAGATGCTCTTTTAACCTTCTTTTTTATCATCACAGAAGAGTATCCTCTTCTCAAGTGAAGTCTGAAATCTTCTTGCAATGTGTTAATATCAGCTCTGAAAATGTATCTTAACAATTTTTTCTTTCCTGTTTTTTTTATTTTTCTTTTTAATTTTATACGAAGGAAAGTAATCTCAAAATTTCTTGAAACTTATATGAGGTGCTTGTAGGACAAGGCGCATAAATGCAGTTTTTGAAAATATTGAGCCCATGAATGATTTCAAGTAAAACTATTCTTAATGCGAATTCAGTGAAAAATTTGCTCCAAAATTTCAGTTTTTAAGCATCAAAAAGTCAGTTTGAACTTCCTTTTCACCATAAGGATTCGTGTAATATCTAAACTTTTAACCTATATTTCTCAAAATAGCAAAAACTGCGCTGATGCGCCTTGTCTTCCTTATGAGGCATAGACCTATCAATTCACCGATAATTAGTTTTCAAGGCTGTAAAGAAGTGAGAATAATTGATGCATCATTTAGTTTTTAACATACCGAACAGCATAATTTCTCATCAATTAGACTTTTTCCGAATTTGAGATCAATAATGGAGAATCATGTTCCAAGTTTGTATTCTTTTTTTTATGATCACTGATGAAAGCTCTGGAGGGAAATTGTTACATTCTGCAGAAAGCATTTTTTTCAGTTCCATGTATGTTTACCTTTTTGTTCATTATTCATTTTGTTTTTTATTATCAGAACTGAACTTATAATTCGAGCAAAAGAGGTAAGTAGGTATTTTTCTTACTTTTAAAACTAAAATGGAAACAGGTTGGTGCCTTCTGTTACCTTTTAATGTAAGTTTTTATGTACATTTACTTCCTCACCCTTCGACCATGTCTTCTTACTCTTTCCTCAGTGCTTACTCCTCTGTCTATATTGAACGTATGTTAGCTTTCAACCTTAGATTTGATTGATAAACTCCAAAACCTTTCTAAAGTTAAAAGTGTTCTGTTCCAAAGAATGAAACTGCTCTCCTTATGCAAATCATGGAACATACATTAACTTTCTCTTTTTTTTTCTTCTTATGTTTTCAGGACAAAACAAAGAAGAGACGATAAGTCAAGACTGAAAGTGGTGCTCTTATTCTGGTCAAGAGGTGATTTTTTTTAAAACTGTAAGAATTAAGTCATTCATATTGTTTTTTTTTTTTTTATCATTATTTTTATTTTAGTTTGAAACCTTTTTACTCTCTCATAATCTCAATGTTTTGTTTAAGTTTGTTTTTTTAATTTTATAAGTGTAAGTCAAAAGTTGAATAAATCATGTCAAATTTTCTCCCTCTGGGTTTCCTTTTGAAATTTCAAAATTTAGACCAAGAACCGAAGAACCCTTCCCAGCAATCCAAGGTATTCGGCGATGGCTAAACTTTATCCCAACTGAATATGATGTTCTTAATGCATTCCTTTCAATGAGTACCTACTTATCACTAAATTTTCTATGTGCCCAAAGCTTAACACATTTTTTGAGGGGATGCTCAACTTCTTCAGAGCTTTTATAGCCTCAATAGTTATTGAGAAGGAAGACTAGAGAAAATTACATTCTGAACGACCCTCATACATTCTTCCAGTGGTGTGAAATTATTAGTCAAAAGTCAACTTCAAATGTTTATTTAAAATAAAAACAAAGTGAAAAAGTAAGGCACAAAATTTTGGCTCAAAACTTTCAGTCACTAAAAATTGACAATAGGTATTACCTAAAAATGTAGTTGCATGATGGAGTTGGTCAATTGAAAAAAATTGAAACTAACCATCGTCAGAAGATAGTGGGTTTGCATGTTTTCAAGACACATCGTAAATCGGCACATTGCCCCGGCAGCTCGTGAGCCATAAGTAATGAAACGAAAAGGAACACAGAAATGAGAATCTACCCTAAGAGAGGATAATATGATGTTGACTTATGCTCATTCAGGCCCTTGATCTAGAATAGAATTTGAATCATACAGCTATTTAGGGTCTGTGCACTACATATTGTGCAGATGCAATACATAGCATCCACCTACATATAATTTCCATTTCAGTTAGTTCCTCTCGTATAATCCTTGTTTACATTCTCTCATCATTTGTCAATCTGACATTTGAGGACTTGAACAAACAGTTGTTCAAATTCTAAGCCAATTCAATCTAAGTCACAACAAGGCAAGCTTCTTAGGCTCACAAGATCCATAGTATACTTCAATTGATGATGTAATTTTAGGTGACATTTTGCTCAGAAATATGCTGCTTGAATCACTACAGCCAGTAAACTAGCCTGCAACTTTATAAAATACCACTTTATACCTCCTGCTCCGGAGTATATATCTTCAGTCATTGCAATTTTTCCTCTCCAAGTCTCGGATTTCCAAAATATCTGTTTTCAAACGCAGTTTCATGATCTCTCTCCAAATTTCTTGCCGATCTTTGCTGTCTTGGATCCCTAAGCGAATAAGCTTGTTCTCCGTCATTCTCACTAGAGCTCTGCCTGTGATTTCATGCTGTAAAATAGCAAATTCACAATGTTAGATCCCCATAATGAAACGAAAACACAAGAGAATCATCAAAATTGTGTATTTAATTACAAAGGTCAACATAGGTTCAATTATCTGTGAAAATCTTTGCATGCAGTTAAAGCTGCTATACTGCGTCAAATGGACTGATTTTAATATGATATTATACTAATAATGAATATGAATAAAAATGCCTTTTACATCATGAATAAAGGGGTTGTTCTTTGAAATAGTGCCCCTTGTAAAATTGTATGCTATGCCATAGGTAATACACATGCAAAAAAATTATCTTGAGCCCAAAAAAATTGTGACGGCTCCTAAAAACTAAGCTTGTCACTGGCCTGCCAAGATGACTCCTAAAATTAAGGCTATTATTGCAGAAAGGGCTCTTGGAAAACCTTCCTTCGAGATGTTAGCAATTGAAAGTATAGATGTTGTTCCTGGCAACAAGTTTGGCCAGATGCTGTTAAATTGTTTTCCCCATTGAAATATAAGATCTATGAAAGATTTTAACAGTTTCAATCCTTGTTGGAAAGTAATTTTAAGGTTGAAATAAATAATCACAGCTGCCACATGAAATGCCCTTTTTGCATTTAACAAGACAAGTCATTCAGAATAACTGTGTTCTCACTGTTAATTCAAATTTCTTTGAACAGATTATGTCCTTTCACAAAATCAAATGTACCTACTCATAGTTTATGTAAGCTCTTCTTGATTCATTCCCCAACATCCAATTTAACCCTGAGACTGGAACACTTAGTTGAAAAATAGCATATTCGAAGGGCTTGGCGGACAAGGCGCATAGGTGCAGTTTTTAAAAAAAATTGAGATAATAGTGATTTCAAGTAAAATTAGTCTCGGAGCATAATCTGGGCAAAATTTGCTACCAAATTCCAATTTTTAAGCATCAAAAAGTCATTTTGAACTTTTTTTCCGCCATGGGGATCCATGTAATTTCAAAATTTCAAACCTGTATTTCTCAAAATAGCAAAAACTGCACTTATGCCCCTTGTCCTTCAAGCTCTTCATTTCACATCGAGAAAAAATTGATTAATAATGTCAAGCACATTGTTAATCATTGTCAAGAAAAGTGACAAACCTGAAGAAATTTATCAGCATACATTGGGTAATACTCAGCGCAATGACGTCTTAACCATTTTTGGACATCTGCCACTGACCATAAGTAGACAGCACGGGGACGAACTGTTCGTGTCTGAAAAAGTTGTGAAAAAATAAAATTAGATGAGACACCTCTTTCGACTGAGCTGTCATAAATTCCTACATGCTCAGAGGGCAAATCACCATATTAAAGTACTACAGATTTTGTTGCAGATTTTCAATTTAATGTGGGGCTGATCAAGCTTTAGATATTTTACTGCTAAGGATCATGATCTAAAAAAGTAATTTGTAAGGGATTTTGAAGTTTCTTTCTTTGACAATCTTCTGATGAAGAAAATTTGCCAAAAATTCTTGAGATAATAAGCGCCATACCATAGAAGTACAACCTAGTTGCAATGTTCTGGAGCGTCGATGGAGTCACTTTTTGAGGCTGCTTTGTCCAGTACTCCTGAGATAAGAGAGCGGCAACTGTTGATGCCACATGAGCTGATTCTGAGTTCCGAGCTTTGTTCAAAAAATACAGGTATAAAATTTATTTCATAAAAACCAGGAATTTCTTAAATATTTTAATTTGATGTGACTTTAGTCAACATACTTATACTTCATCAAAATTTATGAAAATAATTACCGATTCAAATTAATAATTCCTGAAAACCATTTGTAGCCTGCAGTCTTTCCGTAAGCTACCATGTTAGAATATCGACGGTGAGACTACCAAACCACGTATCTTGGTTTGCGGCGTCGCACACCTCCCGTCATACTTTATTTTTTAAATAGAAAACTACTCAACGTCGATTCGTGATAACTTCTGTGATTTTTCCTCTTTGTGCAGAAAAAAATCTGTGAAAATTGTAAGGAATGATATTGATTTGATCTCCATCAAAAAAATAAAATGTGAGTGGAGATTTTTAAACACCGCAAACGAGATACGTGGTCTGGTAGTTTCACCGTCGATATGCTGTTTGGCTCATACTTGGCTCACACTTTTGGCAAACAAGGGGCTCAGAGTGGCCCGTTCATTGATTGACTTCATTGACACTCCAGTACATTGCGACTCTACTTTACTCTATGAGCCTTGCTTACTTACTTCCTTACTCTTACTTAGATAAGTGCAGACATCAAGGAAATGTATAGTGAAAATAAATAATTGACAGCCCTTCTGCTGGGCGATTATTGAAATGATATCGACTATATGTCGCCGCTTTGTCGTGTCACGCGATCGACTGAGTGGCACTCAGTCGATTGCGCGACAAGACAAAGCGGTGACATAGAGTTGATGTCATTTCAATAATTGCCCCGCTGCTGAATTATTAAAATTCCCTCTTGTCAGTCAGGAATTTTGGATAGTAAGCCACTTAATTTTATGACTCACTTTGGGTTTGTTTGCTGAGTTGACAGTTTCTTCTACCATCTTAGGGATGAATTGAGTTCTGTAGTACTTCCGAAAACCGATTTAAAAAAAACAAATAAGTAAGAAGCTAGAACAGGATGAAAAGATGAGATAATTCACGTCCAAATCCAAAATTTTGATAACACAACACATCAACACAAACAAAATGGTATTTTTAGGTTAGAAATACACGTTGCCAGCTCAACAATTACTGATTATTTACCGTTGTGGAGGATGTGAAGGGGGTGAAGCGGGTGAAGGGGAAAGGAGTATTCAGGCTTGGTTGCTAAATTTCTGTGCATATTATTTTGAAAAATGCATTAGTGTGTTCTCTTTGACAAAGACACTAATCTACAGGTATGGGAGCACTAAAAAGTACGAGTCTCATCCAAATGATTATCTTGTAAATTTTTTAAGCGCGTGCAGAAAAATGCAAGATAAAATGAATAATTGCAAATAATTGAAAAAATATCCCCCCCCCTCCCCAGGGCCGGATTTACCTACTTGCCGCCCATGGGCCGCCTGCTTTTTGCCGCTCCCTTCTCATTCGTTTTGAAACATCAATAAAAACCATCAAGCGAACGTGCCGGAGGGAGAGGGGTGCATGAGACGCGTTTACCTCCTCGCGTTGAGTACACATTTCTTGCGAAAGCCCTGCCAACACTACTAGCAAAATTTCACGGAAATTTGAGCGAAAGTTAAGTTCCGTGAACATATCTCTGTGTAAGCAAGGTCCTCCATGCATAAGAAATGAACCAAAAAATTGAAAGAACAAATATAAATGTGGTTTAATAATTTTAACTTCCGCCGCTGCGCCGCGCCGGGCTGATCGCACTGTGTTTGGCGCAATGCGTGAAGTATTCCTGCAGTCTTGTAGGCGCTACGGGTTTCACGCCAACTGCTCCTGACCGGCGCACTGTGTTTGACGCAATGGGTGAAGTATTCATGTAGTCTTGTAGGTGCTAATATGTCTTACATGGCGACCGCAGTGCCGAGGGCTTGTCCTTTTCATCTCAATTGTCCTCGTCATCATTAATTAAAAATGCTGTCTCTTTATTCACCGAAAAACGATAAAATTAGAAATTACTATACTCTCGGGAAAGAAAGATTTTGTCCCCTTTTCTCATTGATAATTTTTTTTTTTCTGAATCCGATTTTTTAAAAAAAAAATTGCAAAATTTGCCCCCATGGGCCGCGGCCCATGTGGCAGCCCCCTTAATCCGGCCCTGCCCCTCTCCCCTCCGATCGGCTAGCTAACCTGCGCTTGACAACATTTTGAGGAAAAAGGTCCTCAGCGCGGCGTTGAATTAGGGAAATTGCATTTGAGACCTTTCTTGATGACGCATTGTCAGATGAAGGAGAGTAAACTCGTATATCCAGTAAAAGCTAGAAAGGTACTCTGGTGAAAGCTCGACACGACCCCCATAAAGGCTATTGTTGCTATTCCGTAAAATAGGTTTCTACAACATACGCGACGATGGCTGAAGTCGAAAAGTATGTATGCAATAATTAATCTTTGCTTAATATTTCATTTATATATAAAAACTTACTGATTTTGTGTGTTTTCTTCTGAAAAAGAAAAAGAAAAAACCTCTGAACATTTCTTCGAAAAATCGTGAATTTTTTTAACTCATTCAAAAATATATGCATAGTAAATTTGCAGGAGATAATTCATTACGTAGTTTAATTGGTTTGGTCTGGAAAACAAAAAGTTAATGATATGCGGAAATTTTGAGTCGTTGCGATGGGAGTACGCATTTTCCGCAAATAGCCAGCAAACTAAAAAAAAAAGAACTCCGTCTCCACTGAACGTTTGACTCGTTCGAGAGGTGACCAGCACCAGCCGTCAGCCGTCCTTGAACCATTGGTACCTACACCTCTGTATTTCGTAGGCAGACCGAAAACACTTGCTCTGACTCATTTCTTTGTGTTAAAACGGCAGCNTAGTTTAATGAGAAACAATAACAAACTCGTCCGAACTCGCCCCGGCGAATGTTCATGACATTCGCGGCAGTTCGCGGAACCATTCGACCCGTTCGCTTCGAGTCGACGACTGCCCTTTTTTCGAATTCGACTTCTGCCGATGTCGACGATTGAACTCCGCTCTTATTAGTTACATGCGAGAATCATGAATTTTATGCAGCGACGTAAAAGGGAAGGGGGGGGGGATTTGCGAGCTGAACTTTTTTCTCTTTTTTTTACGCCGTGATACAGCACTGCCATCTGAGAAACTCAAAAGCACCAAGTATGCAAGAAATTACTTCTACGAATTAGCTCTATCAGTAATGTTTAGCTGCTTAAATACTTTTCTATTCCAGTAAATTTTCGTTCATTTTGAGTTCCATGATCTAAAATCGTACAATTTTGGATTTGTTACAGAAACATTATCGACATATCAGTAGAGCATGCGCGTCAGGGTTGGTACTTCCGCTAGTTGACATTTTACGCTTTGTTGTTTATTTTGCTTTTAGTGCGCAACTTTTCGGAGTGTCGTAGAGTAACTTGTCACGGAATTATTGTTTGAAACGCGTATATTCCCTTAATTACTTCAAAATGAATTTCCAATACAAAGCTGAGCATGTGTTTGAAAAGAGGAAAAGCGAAGGCGAGAAAATCAGGAAGAAGTACCCCGACAGAGTTCCCGTAAGTATCAGTAATGTATTTTCGATCTGAAATCTGCCCTAGCACAATGGAGACCTTGTAACTTTCGCACACGAAATAATTACTTTTTCTTCCTTTGATTGCATTCCTTTCGTATTTCCTAACCTTTGCAACAGAATTACTACTTTCAGCTATTCAAAAACTTAAATTACAGCTCTTAAAGTATGTTTATAACGTCGATTTCTATGCCTTTGCTTTGTCTGATAACGCTGTTCGGCCATCTTTGTTCTTCGTAGTTTCCCTTGTCATAACACTTTACACCGTCCGTCAATTTATCACCTTTTATGTAAGCACTGTAATTTCGTGCTTTTTCATCGGACGAAACTTTTGTAGGTTGCCTTGCTGGTTTTCAGACTTCTTTAATGCCATTTTACTGTCAACTATGTACCTCATGATAAGGGTTTTGCATTTGCACTGTGTGATGAAAGATCACCTGATTTGGATTTTTCCCCCTGGGGGATGTTATGAATAAAAGCACTTAACTGGACGTCGGAAAAGAGCTTTTACTCTCTAAATTGTCCATGGAAATGTGTTCTGCTATGTCAGCGAGGCACCATATTCTGAGCTTGAACCTGTACAAAGTTATCTCAAATGCATTATAAAATGAGTTTTATTTCAGATGTCATTTTCAAATTAATCATTTTTTTATAACTTTAATCAACCTTGTAGGGCTGCGCTCTGTAGCTGAAAATCTGATCAAGCGTCTCGCTGGTTTTACCAATTAGAGCAAGATTTGCAGAATAGTCGCTGTCCATATTTTCTATTGCATTTAGCCAGAATAACCACCCATGAACAAATTCTCGCTAGAAAGTACTTAGCATGGAAGAACAACATGAATCTTTCCTCAATTTTTAAGTTTCTATTACTGCTTACTTATTTCACCGTTATGGACCTAACTTACGAAATATGCCTTGTTGTCTTGGGAAAGGACAAGAGTGTGTGAATAATAATATTTTTTCTTGGTCTTTTTTAGGTCATTGTAGAAAAAGCTCCCAAAGCTAGGATTGGAGACTTGGACAAGAAAAAGTACTTAGTTCCATCAGACTTAACTGTTGGACAATTTTACTTTTTAATCCGTAAACGAGTACACTTGAGACCAGAGGATGCTCTTTTCTTCTTCGTCAATAATGTCATTCCACCTACAAGTGCCACGATGGGCTCTCTTTATCAAGTAGGTCTTCTTTGTCTTTTTACTAAAAGTGTGTACTTAACTGCTTATTGTGTTAGAAAAATTTTCACCTTACCACACTGCATTTGCTTTTCTACCTGAAAGTCAATTTTAAAAATCTATAACCATTCAAGAACACATGGTGTGCTTTCTTAGTGATCACAAAAACAAAGGGGGTTTGGGATAAGGTGAATTTATAGTGAACTCTCTCCATTTTTCCAATAGAGAACTGTTCATGATGTGCAAGAGCTCATAACCAATAATTATTTCTTTCAAAGTACCTAGTATTATTTAAAAGTCAAATATTCAACCCAGCATTGTTATCAGTAAACCATAGAAATCATCAAACCGTACAGAAGGAATTGCATTTGAGCAAAGACAATGGTGAATTTCTGTGTTCAGACACTATTTGCCTCTTTCAAGAGTTTTTGAAAGAGTCTTTTCTCAATTTGACAGCTGACTTGTACCTAGACATTGGTTTTTTCTATTATTTGTTAATAGCGGAAAGCAAATCAAACATTTTATATCAGTTTGATATCTTGATGTGTGTTTACTTCTAGAAAGAAATTGCCAAAAAATAAAAATTCACTATGTTTTTAATCTGTAGGCCAAAAATTGAAGTGGTATAATCCATCATCTAACATTGTGTGTTTTGTTTCCCCCCCAGGAACATCACGAAGAAGACTATTTTCTGTACATTGCATACAGTGATGAAAATGTCTACGGCCAGATCTGTGCTTAAGGAGTGTTCGAATGAATTATCCGCTGTTCTCAACTATTCTCCCTCTCTCTCTCTTCACAATCAACATGCATTGTAATTGGATAATTTGCTAGGAAAAGATTATCATCATCTCTCATCATTGTAATTCCAAAAATAAGATCTTAGAATAACTGCATTCCTTTTGTCTTGTAATCTGCAATGGATGGCAAACTTCCATCAATCTTCCTCAATTTTTTATCTTTAATCAAACGTCATCTATAATTTTAGATCATCTTTCGAACTTACAAGTAGCATATTTGGATGCAAATTATCGTGAGATATAGTTGGAAAACTACTCTGGCTCCAACAACTGATCATTTTTAAAACAGTCACAAAAATGTGTGAAGAAATATCGTTGTTCATGTATTAACCACTCTATTTTTCTCTCATAATTATTTTATTTTTAGATTTTTAATTATGTTCTTACTACTTTATAGTTTAAAATTGCAAAAATATATCATTTCTGGCGGATGTTATTTTAAAGAAATTGGGTAAGCTATTAGGATTATTTCTCTCAAAAATTTGAGGGATGCAAAAGCATTGAGTAATCTATAAAGCACCAGGCTGTCAAAGATTTTGACTTTAATTATCGAAGACCACGATTCTTCTTCCTCTTAAGTCGTTAGAACTTTGCAGAAAGATGAATATGAATCCTCCTAAGCAACAGGAGTTCAGTAGAAATCTCGTGACCCCTCCCTCCCCCAATCTATCCCTTCCATGGGAATAGAACTCTTCGTTTCCCAGGTTTTGTTTGAAAACCATGCCTTTTCCCCCATTTGACTCACCTATCTGCTGTAGGTAAAGAAAAATTTTATTCTCTGAAATTTTGACTCACTGTGAACCGCGAATATAAGGGTTCCCTCCCACTTTATATTCATCAGACAGGAAGAAATGTATTATCACAATATACCTGGCTGAAATGTCGAAGCAAGTTCAATTTTTTCTCTCTTTTTTTTCCAATTTTTAGTTTAATCTGAATGAATGTTTCTAATTTGATTTTTGAAAAATTAGCTCTTTCTCTCTGAAATGAGAAGTTAAAGTACGTAGTTGTGTGTTTAATTCAGCTTGAAAGGATAATAGATCACAAAACTCTGTTAAATGTCCTTGTTGTCAATATAAAATAGCTATTTTCTTTTGAGCTGTAAATTTCAGTCATCTTGTATATAGTAAGTTCAAAATAAAATCTGTTTCTAAGAACGGAACTGTTGTTCTCTCAATACGACTCCAAGAGCTACCAAATCACTCATAACGCCAAAATTATCCTCCGAGCAGTGCTTCTAAAACTAATTCTCTCATAAACTCATAAAATCTGACTGCTTTTTCGTGTTTTTTTGACAAAGTACTACTCAAAAGCACAAAAAAAAAAAAAAAAAAAAAAAAAAAAAATTGAAATCTTTTGGGTAGACTACCCCCTTCAGCTAATTTCATAGTTGTTTACTGTCTTGCCTCTGCCATGACTCGGATGCACAACTATTCCTGGATTTCAAGGTAGTTCAAAATCTCGAAACTTCAATTGAGAACTTAGATGTACAAAGGGCACTTCTTTATTACAGTCTGAGGAAATTACCAGATCATCAATCTTGATATATGTGCCAAAGATATTTGTTCATCATGAAGAATACTGAGTTGATTATCCATCTCTTTGCAAGGACATATTTTTTTTTTACCTGACACTAGTAAAAATGTACATAAAAATTCTGAGCCGCCAGATCGAGAAGAGTCCTTATTGCACCTAATTCCTCAATTACTCACCATTTGTCATTTAGCTCAAGCAGTCATCATCATGTAACTTGCAAAAATTGACTCGCAAAAAAATGCTCCATATGCCATATTTTTTTCAATTATTGATTAAAAATGTTCCAGTTAGGACTGTTGTCCTAATCATCCAGGGAGAAAACTTCTCGGGTGGTCACAACCCCTCAAGAGGGCCTACAAGGGGAGAACCTCCCCCCTTCTAAAAAAAATAATAACATTTTCAAATGGGACACAAGCTATGGCGTATCGAGCATTTCTGAAAAGTATTTTAATCGTGAATCCCTGCGGTACGCAAGAGCTTTATTGTTATGTACTTTGCAAGATAAAATATCAGGGCACAGAAAGAGTGTGCGAAATAAGATAAAAACAAAGTTTTTTTTTTTTAAAAAAATTTAATTTCTGCAAATAATGTTCAACAAATCACTTTGAACGAATTAAGAGGTTAATTACAAATACATGCAACTCAGGTTGAGGCTAAGAGAGTAAAAAAAATTAAGTATAATTACGAGTATTTCAAAAGGAGTATTTTAGAAAGTTCCTCTAAGAATTCAAAGAGTTCTAAATGCAGTTAAAACTATTGACACCACAACGAAGTCAACAGCATATTTTGCTCAAGTTTGTTCAGTCCATGATTAATCTGGAGGGAGGGGGTGGTTAAAATGTGCAAGGTGTGTAAAATTTTAAAAATTGGATTTAGGACCCATTGTCCTTCTCTGGAACAAAATTTGAAGTTAGCCAAAATTTTTTTTATTGTAAGAGGGGGATATTTAAGACAAATCTGTCCACTGTCTAACCTCAGGGGAATCACTTCAACGATTGATAGAGATAAAAGTAAATTTTGTGAAAATTTTTACTGTGCAACAAACAAAGTGTGGTAACACCTTGTCTACCATCTTACTAGTCCAGCTGTGTACGACTAATCGCTTCATAGTTAAAATAATTGGTTGAATTTTATTCAATGCACGACAAAATTAAGTACAAATTAGATGTAAGGCTAGAAATTCTAAATAGTAATTTTTTTTAAGACAGATTAGGATCATGATTTTTCCTCCACTTTCTTGTTACTCCTTCAGAAAAATTTGCTTATGTTGTTGGCATCTTTGTAACCTCATACAATAATATACAATAATAAACACATGCTTGAAGAGAGAATAGCAATGAAAGGAATAATTACCAGCCTCAGAATCAATAAAATATGCTGGAAAGATAAAAAGATTGACCTCCATCTTGTTGCAAGGTTAGTTATCATCAGAAAAATGTGATGGAAAATTTTGCTAGTAGTACATACATTGTAGAGAGCATTATTTAACAAAATCTAAAAAATTACCGGGTGCTTTTCTAATTGAGATAAGATCGGAAGTCCTTTGCACACAGGATAAATCACCATAAAAAAAGGCTGAATTATTTTGTCACTCAAAAGAGGGAGGCAGTCTTTCAAACAAATTAAAGATTTTACATGAATCATTTTTAGTCTGGTAAAGCTAATTGGAATGACAGGTAAGAGTATTCTACAGATTTACTGATCAATTCAATGCTGTTTTCATTCTTTGTAACAGTCCTGATCATATTTACTAGATAATATTACATAAGAATAGAACTGAGAGAGATGAGAGTAAAAACCAGTCAATGTATAAGTATGATGAACTATCATTAAAAGTACGCAATAAAATTGCCTTAAAAACTATATTCACAGTCAAGTTTTACAATGTATAATTTAATAACTCAGAAAATAAAATGGCAAAAATTGATTCAAAAGGTATACAAAAAAATACTGGCGTTTAGCATAAGGTACCTGGATTTCAACCGGGATTAAGTTGTGATGATCACCGAGTTTCCTGAGAGTGATGAGAAAACATAAAAATATTACTGTTTTTTCAGGACATTCATCAAGTGTGAAAACTGAGTTCTTAGAAGATACGAGTCAGTCTCATGGAAGTATTTCGTGAGGTCATTGATAATATCTCTTAACTTCGGTAAATCAGAGCATGACTCCACATTCAATAACTTGTAAAAAACAGGCTCCCAGATATCCCGTCGTGAGTATCTTGGAAAAGCGCTGGAGAGATTCCACACCCCGTTAATCTTAACAGTTTGCATGTATTTTGCCATGATGAGCAAGTAAACCGTTCCTGCTATACCAAAGTAATCCGTCTGGTAAGTCCAACGTTTGCCGTCTTTCATTTCATTGCAGGTAAAACCATCAGTTTCCACGACAGTGGAGAAAGTGGTGCCTTCAGGGAGCAGAGTCATGTCGATGCTACGGCCAAAGTCAATAAGCTGAATGGAGGGCTCCTCAAACGACTGCGACAAACCAGAGCGTAGAACAAAGTTGTCGGGCTTCACGTCACCATGAATTATCTTGCAGCTGTGTAAGTGATCGATTATGTCCAAGATTTGGATAGTAAGGTGGAGAACAACACCCAGAGGTAACATTTTGTTCTGAAAAATGAATACTGTAATTACCAGACATGTTCGGATTTATTTTTAACGAAGTTTGGTTTCAAAGAGGACAGTGGCCTGTAGTAAAAACAGGAAGAATAAGAAATAGAACAAAAGAAAGCGCATTCTGTCATTGTGTTGTTATATTCTTAAACACTGAATCAGAGATAATTACTTAGCTCAGATTATTCTTCACAAAAATAATTATGCAAAATGAAGTTACTTTTTGGACTCGATGAGACTGATGCCTGGCAAACAGATATGACTGAGAGTAATCTTTTTTTTACGATTCTATTTTTATCCTTCATTTCTTAAATGATCACTTTCCTTTCATTCAAGTCCATTTATTTTTTCAGCCCATGTGCCAGATTATTGGGTGTTGAAGTTTTTCCTGCGTTTGAGAAAAATTGATGTTTAATATTTATAAAAATATGGCCTAACAGAGCACTGAATGTTAAAATTTTTAAAAATTCGAAGGAAAACTGATAAACTGAACCTGGAGGCATTTCAAATTTGGACGTATTTCTACCAAACAGACCTATGTGGAGGTGAGAAACATGGGGTGTGCTCTAGAAAGCTGCATAAGAAGCGATGTAAAAGTGGGCGTGATTCCTTTTGAAGAATTGGAAAAGCGGGATTTTACATTCTATCAAACAGACCTACGTGCCAACTGAATGCAGAACTCATTAGCCGCAGGCATGGCAAGAGAGCGTTGTGGACAGGGCTCATGAGTTAAAGAGTCCCGCCAACGACCCTCCCGTCGTTCCGGAGCTCCTTCGTTGTCGCTGACGTCACTGGCGCTTTATTATTCTCATTCACTCTTACGCGAAGAGAACTAACGAGCACACCCCATATTCCTCACCTCCACATAGGTCTGTTTGGTAGAAATACGTCCATTTGAAACTTAATGTAACAGCAATATTATTAGTGAGAGAAGCCTCATTGGACGCTCTCTTTTGATAAGTGATTTGCTTGAGCTTTAAAAACCAAGTCGATCAACGTTGGTCAATTTCATTGGACACAGAAACCAATTAAGAAACTTTTACTATATGGAAGTGCATTTACAGATGATTTAACACTATATTTTACAAAGTTTCGCAGCTCATTTCATATCCATCTTGAATTTCAAAGAAAATGAAGGCAGTGAAATACGTATGACAAAAGAAAAGCTCAGATAACCTGATCTAAGATTGGGAGATTGATTATTTTCGTTATTCCTACATTCAAGCAATAGTTCATGGCCACCGGGTACCTTAATGGCAGTCATATTTTTTTGCTTTTGTGTTTTCTGAAACTGATTGCGGTGAAGTGGCCATCTAAACTGATACATTTCGTTTCTGGTTATTTTGTCATTCATTACATATTTTTCCTTGTGCTCCATGTAGTATCTTATTGAAAATTGATAGCATGAATGTAATTTTAGACAAATACTTACAGTGACTACTTTGTTCACATTCACAATATTCAACAAACTGCCATACTGCGCCCATTCAGAGACTAAAATGCTGCCATTATTGAAAAAGAATGCAGTATCTGGATTCATGAAGCCTTTTGCCTAGAAAGGACAGGAGATAAATTATTAGAGCTGAGGGGAAAAATAAGAAGACAAACTATGAATTGATAAATTAAATCAGAAGATTTAAAGTGTCATTAGAGGACTTTGATGATTCATTAGGTTGTCTTACTCTTTGACCTTGGAAACTGAAAAGATAATTTTCATCAAAGTTCTATTCTGCCATACTTCAGAAAAACGTTGCATTTTGTCCTTATATTAACAGACACGGGCGCAGAGCTGGCACCACGTGACTGGCAGCTCTTGATTGATCACTTGCAAAAATGGGAAGGACCTTAAAATAGGTTTTGAAAATACGAATTCTGAATGTAGTAGCTTCAAAATTTTATATTTGCCGCAAAAGCAAGATGACCATTGTGGGTTCATTGCAGAACTGCGATTAAGATCGCATATTTTTTGCTATATCAAGGCAATTAGTACATCTAGAGCAAAAAATGGTTAACATGATGAAATTTTAAAGAGAAGGCGGTATGTATTTGAAATAAGAGGATTATTAAATTCCTGCTTTTCTGTCAGAAAAAATTGTGCTAGAATAAACTTTTTCTCACCAATTTTTTACACATACTAAGGCAAAACCTTCTGTACATGGAGTTTTAAATTTTACCAACTATTTACAAATAAAAATGGAAATATTCTGAAAAATGTGAGAATATTTGTCATTCTTTTGGAAGGACTCTATTTGCAACCAAATGCAGTGCATCTTCTTTCAGGCATTATATGAAATTATAAATTGTCTTTGAAAACAAAAGCATAAAACCAAAAATTGCAAAATTTGAATATCGATACAGTGTTTCTCCATAGCACTGAAAAACTGTTAATGGTAATACTGCTTCCTGTTCAGCGATTTATTAAATACATATTGAAACAATATTTACTAATAAAAATATATTAGAGCAATCTGCTATGAGGGTGGCTCCTTCAAAATACGAACATAGAGAATTAAAGTAAAATGCAGCACCTTTATGACTTAAGAGCTTGCCGCGCCTCACACTTCATGACTTTCATGGCTAGGGGTGACACTTACAGTCACCATCATGAGGGATCAAAGCCCCTCAGTAACTACCCAAAATCTAGGAGAAGGGCAGAGGAAGTTTCTGACAGGCAGTATGTCATTCATAGATGGAGGAGGAACAGAGAAAAATTTAAAAATGGATTGACAGCTATTCTTGACTTGAATGATTGCTTATATTATTCGAGGGAAGATTAATGAATTTTGGAAAATCACAGTAATACATACTATATTTTTACTGTTCAGCCGGTGTTGGATCTCTTTACAAATATACCATTCCCATGGACATGCAGGTTTCTGAACTTTCAACGCAACATTTTGTCGGCCGTAAGTGGCTTTTACTACTCTTGCGTAAGAGCCTTTTCCAATTTCTCCGATAATGGAGTAAGTTTCATCATCTGAAAAAAATTAAGCCAGTCAATATTAAGATTAGTCAAAAAGGCATATTAACATAGTTGACAAACATTTTTTTTAAAGATAAATTCACACCTTCATTTTTAGGTGCTGCAATTCTGAGGTTTGTTCGTCAACTTTTTAGACAAGTTTACATTAGAGGGGGAGCTCCAGGTTTTTCACCTTAATGGTTCTTTTTTCCGATTTTTTTTCCTGCCACCTCTGTTCACAAATCTACTTTTCTGGCAAACTGGGGTGAGAAAGGGGAGGAGGCGATGGCCCCCTTCATTTAGTTTTTCGACACATTTGCCTGAGGAATAAGTTGCCTGGAGAAAAAGTGGCTTTTTTTGGTACGACCCTAGGTCAAGATATTACTTTTGTTTTTGGGACGATGCGCTCTGAACTGTTGGATGTTGCTACGGCGATTGTTTAATTTCCAATATGCCAAGGCAAAAACGAGTGTACAGTTTCAAAAGAAGGTAAAAGAGGAACAGATCTGTTTGATTGGTCAAACTGTGTCTTGCTGCATCAACAAACAGATTGACTTTTTCACCGGAGAAGTAGGTAGTTCTAAGAGCAAGTGACAAGTAAATGCTGATGGAACATGTTTTGGCGATGATCAGAAAATTAACAATTTTCTATGCTCGAAAAATATATTTGATGCCAAGTTTCTATTTCTAATTTTCGAATGAATTAGAAGAAATGAGACCCAGGAACTTAATTGAATAAAAATGGTCAGAATGTAAATAAGATGTTTGAAATCTTTAGTCTGTGGCTTCATGCGCTGTCCAACAGATACAAGGGCTAAACTGAGTATATTCCCAAACAACAGTATCTTTCGCAATCACTGGCAGCACCATTCAGAACCTGCTCGGAGCGGCAAAACAGTCTGCCAGTTCAGATTTTAAGGTACAATAAATCCCATTCCAAATCATATATTCCTCGGGTCTCATACACGTCCAAATTTAATACGTACAAAGAATACCTTTTAACAAAGATTGTTTTACATTTATCATACAAAACAGTATTACCTAGTGTGATAGTTGAGGACTGCTTCAGAACAGGAACTGCTCCTTCAATTCGACACAATCCAATTTCATGATGCCGCCTTGGGAAATGTATTTTTTTAGCTAGTAGTTTTTCGATTAACTCTTCAGAGAATGGATTAATATCATCTGGTAAACTTATTTCGAGGTACTTTATACTTTCTTGAAGGTCTTTAACATCTTCTTCTTCAAGCATTTCTTTTCCTGGAACAAGAGTCATATTGGATAAAAATGTTAGAAATTCCAGTGAGAAATTATTTTAGAGAACAATAAAAGTTAATCTGAGGTTGTTATATTGTGTGGAGGTATGCATATGTTAAAAAAATTACTGTATAGCAGATAATTTTAAGTTTTAGCAGCGTTTAGGCAGTACCCATTGAACTTGAAGGATGGTTTTTTTGACAGAAAATTTAAGAATTACTTTTAGGTATAAAAATATGTTGCAATGCTTGGCTATTTTGTCTAATTTTGAGTTCTACACGGGTTATTTTCAGAAATCAGAATCAACAGGAGTGGACGTTTGCAGGAATAATGAAATAGGTAGCATATGATCAAGTTTCGATATCTGAGAGAAATATAACTTTATATGAACTTTTATTAGGATGTTTCGATCTCAAACTTTTAAATACACAATTGCAACATGTTTCTACTTTCTGAGAATCCCACTTTTTTTAGGCGTCCTACTAAAACTTGCGTCAAAGACAAGAATGAAACACCACAAACCTGGCAAGTTTGATACAAATCAAAAGAATCTCAGATTCATCTTAAAATTATAGATCATACAGCTAATTTAATAAAACAATCATAGCACATTACAACATTCAAAGGGTACATTCAAATTATTATTTTGACTCTGGTAATAAGATACAAGCAGAGAGCAAATAACTCAAGTTTAGCAGAATTTTGATCCACGGAGCTGTTTAAGTTAAAAGTCACTCATCAGAGGCGTGGCGTGCTTTGCGATATATCGATTGATATACCACTCAAAACTATGAAAAAAGATCGATTATCAGGGCGTTCGCAGCGAACACCTTAGTAATCGATTCTTTACCATAGCTTTAAATGGCGAGATATCGATAATCGATCATTCACACCACGCCACTGTCACTCATGCCTTTCTTTGGATTATGCAAAGACTCCTAGAACATTCACTGAGACATTCAGCTACTTGCGATCGGTTTGTAGGGTTTAATAATTTATCCGAGCGTATCAGTTTACCTTTGAGGCATTTTTGTTTTCTCTTTGATCACTTTAACTTACCGAATGCTGATTTACTTTCCCGCTCTCTGATGGTCATAAGACTTCTACGTTCACAGCTGTACATGGAAGATAAAGTACGGATTCCAGAGCTGGCAGAGCTTCCTGAGGAACTGCTATAGCGCTCTTTTGATGCTTCTAGTATCATACTTAGATTATCATTCTCCATAGCTTTTTTCTGTTCAGTTGTGGGATAGTTGAAATCTCCTAAATATGAGCTGCAAAAAAAAGTGACGATAGAAAATTCGTAAATGCATAAATTTACACCTAAGTGGCTAATTGATTAGATTTTTTCGTTTGACTATGTTGTGTTGTAATACATAATAAATTTAGTATTCGACTAAACCATGCTACAATGTGGCTGTTTACTTTTAGAGTCAGTTTTTAGCATTTAACGTCTCAAAATTGCCTAGGCATATTTGACTTGGTATGGATGGACAACTAAGCAAACTTCTTAGGGAAAAGTGGAGAACTTTTATCTGACGACCAACCAAATTCAGTAAAATTTCTAGGCAGATTTTATTGGTTATTAATCCAAAAATGAAAAACTCAGCAATTTTAAAAAATGCCAAACTTAGACTCAAATGCAAAAAGTGATTAAATTAAAACCGTTTAACGCCTTTTATGGATGGGTTTTGTGGCCGTAGGTCACTATTTTCCGAGGCCATTTTGCTGCCTTCCACAAAATTCGTTCAAACGCTTCTTGTTTACAGCTTCTCAAGGCTTTTAACCTACTGACCTGTTGATACATTTCTCAAAGCTCTAGTATTACTTGTAACAGCAACTGACTAGACAAAATGAGGAAAACTTTCGATTCTTAGAAATTTCTCAACCCTTCCTCATTCAAGGGCCTTTTCATGTTTCAAGTGCTCCGCAGGCAAGTGATCAAATGTCTTTTTGCTTACCCGCTCAAGAATATTTCGGTGGATTCTTTCCATAATGTATAATATGGCCACATTAGATGGGATAAAGATTATTGGTCAGCAATCACTTGTCTTACTGATACAGAGTAATCATCAAAAAATAGAGGATGGCGGAAAAAATGTCAAATTTGTATATAATGACAAAATTTAGAGGCATTGAATTACTTACAAGAAAGAGGTGTGGTTTGGGATGGGAGGTTTCTTTCTAAAGCCCTGCTGATAAATTGGTTTCAGGAATTGGAAAGATAGTGCTGTAAAATTACAGTTTTCTCAAAGCATTTCAAAATCTTGAACTTACCCATTAATTGCTTGACTTGAATGAGGCGTCCTCGGCTTGAAATTTGAGGTCATTGGCGTTGAGGAGGGTAGCTCAAAACAAAAAGCTTTGGTATTGCAGGTCATATTACATGTCATGTTGGTGCGGTCCAAAAACTGGAAAAAAAACAAGGCCCTGGATGAGATGTTTGAGAAGACAGCAGAATACCAATAATATTGGAGCAGCATATTTTGAAAGCACCAAAAAGTTCAGTTGCAAATTCAGGGCACAAAAAAAATTAAACGGCTCAGCCGATTTAGCTCAAATTCAATACCAAACCAGTCCTAGAGGAGAACTACCACCCATAAAAATTTCAGCTCAAAATATTTATTTTCGCTCGAGTTATCGAGTGGACAAGATTTAACCTCCCCCCACTTTCGAGCCCCACCCCTCAAAAATCTATTGCCTCAAATTTCAATTTTTTTTCACAGAATAGTAGTTCTAATGAGTCTCTACTAAATGCAAAAAAATTGGTCAAAATATCTTTCAACGTAAGAAAGATATAACTACTAAAAAATCGAAAAATCTTAAAAAGGCGGAAATACATACATACATATATATATACACATGAATTTGAATGGCATATATTTTCGTGATCTACGACCCGTGATCGGTGCTCTTCACAAGGTCTCGGGTCTGGGTCCGACATCATGGGAGAATGCAATAGTGTATTTTCTTCGGAAAATACACTAAAAATAACTAAATGGGTAACTAACTAGCTAACTATGAGAGCATAACTAATATAAGTCACAGGGTGGACCACAAGACAAGGTACCTATGAAAAAGGTTAAGCATTCTGATTAATGTTTCTATACATATACGACACTCCTATAGTGCATTCTGGCTCTCTGTGACACCCCCATGCAACATGTGCCTATCTTTCCATAGGTTATTGGGCAACTGATATAGTAAAATTTCATCATCAGTGCCCTGCCACCAGATCTCCTCTTCAAAATTCTCTGATTTGCCCAATGAATATAACTGAAATTTACTGCTAACAAAGATATTAACAGTTTCATTCAGCATTGGTTATAAAAAATTAGAATTTCCCACTTGCACGAAAAACAAGTGTACTTGATTCGAATTTTGCTATTGTAAATGTAAATCAAATGTAAATTGAAGACCAACTGGGGTCTTCCAGACAGAAAACAAACCTGGTCGTTATCATTTTCCTCTTCATTATCATTGTTTTCTTCCATGACAGGAATATCAGCAGCAGGCACTAGTGTTCCTGACAGTCGCCTCTTTTCAGTGGAAACGGTATAATCTACAGGCGAGTTGTTCTCTTTTCCATCAGCCTCTTGCAGAGGATCTTGAGTGTGAGGTGAAGGGATATAAGGAAGCTTCAACGGTTCTTTTGGCTCTGGAGCAGGTGCAGGCTCATCTGTGAAAACGGTGAACTGAAGGCCAGCATCTTTTGAACCACCTGCTTTATTTACGGGTTCCTCTTCTTCATCAACATACAAAGAAAATGCTGGTTTTGTTGGTTTAACTGGAGCGGGGACTTTAAAATCATCGTCATCTGTGTAGACCTCAATGCTGGCTGGTGCTGGTTTGGGCTCAGGAAATTTTGGCTCTGTAAATGAAAGTTTTGATAGGCAAAGTTTTCAAGATTACACCCAATAAAGACATTTTTCACTCAATAACATGCTAAGCAAAGCTTTGATATGGACAAAAAATGAGGATCACAGTTTTTCCCTCTTTTTGTTTCCGGTAAACACATTGGTAAAATTCATGTGCATGATTAAACAGGATTATTCACTTCACGAAAAGATTTTTGACCTGTCATTCACAATATTTCATTATTATTCAATGGTACTATCTCATTTAACCATTAACATTCTTGATCTTTTTGAAAATTCATCAAGGTGTGCCATTGTAATGAAGTGGACATTTATTTTTCTTTTGAATGTTTTTCTTAAAATTTTCATGGAATCTCTAGAGGAAGCCTCTACATTCCATCAACCTAGCTGCTCAAAAATTGAAAAAAACATTCGAAACTATATTATATCTTAAAAAATCATGAAATAAGACTGACGCTTCTTCTACCAGTCTAAACATCGCCAGCAATCGAAGATTTGGCGTTTTCAGCTTACCTGATTTTTTGGTTAAAGAATGCATCCCAACAAACCAACTCATACATAATACGAAGTCTAAAGAAAGATATTTGATAGACACATGGAAAAAAAAATACTCACTAGATGTTGCAGGACTCTTCCACATTTCTGCTACAACATTCATGGCTTCTCTTGTGTTTATGGTAAAGGACTGATGGTTGATGGAAATATCCGGAGGGAACATTTTACCTCCCCCAAACTGCAAGTAAAAATCACTCGATTCTTGAATATGCATAATACAAACAGGCACTGCTACAAACAGGTTGATTAGATTTGATTCTGAACTTAAGTAGATAGATTTTTTTTGCATAAATGCCTTCAAATGCCGTCACTTGCATGTATTCAAAAACTGTTTAAGAAAAAGTTAATGAATTTAAAGTACAGCGCATGGATAAAAAGAAATATTAACTGAACAAATATTTGGCAAACCTTCTCTTATGAATCATTGTTTATCAAGGAACATGGAAAAGTCATTAAAGAAATTATTTCAATGCCAGTGTCTCTATTACTCACACTTCAGCAAGTATTATTGGTTCGGACTGATGACACTTCATCTGTACATCATAACTATGACAAGGAATAGAATCTTGGAAAACTCAAGCTCTTTTGTGTACTCATATAAAATTATAAGCTAAGTTAAAAAAATTAAAAATCACTCACTCTATTAGCAGGATCTTTATTTTCATTAGCTTTCAATTTCGGTTTATCCATGTAAACTCCAGGTCCTTTGAACTCATTACTCATGTTTCCTCTCTCATTGTTATCGGAAATTTTTGGTCCACTGCAATTAAACCCTTCTCTGAAACTACATTTTTCACTGTCATGAGTATTGTCAGCCGCGAAAGAACTTCCAAAGGAATTGCCATTGGTGGAATTGAAACTGCGAGCTTCTAATGCTTGCATTTCTATCCTCCCTGAAAAAAATGTTAAAATATGGTTTTCATTTATTCATTGAATTCCTGACAGGCGTATCCTGCACATGATCAAAACTAAGCTATTCATTTATCAGATTTTGGAGGGCCCAAACAAATTTATTGGATGGTGAAATTTATTGATCTAAAATTATAAATTCTAGCAGAAATATGCACAGATCTTTTAAATTGAACCTTAATGGCAGGAAAAAAAAAAAAAAAATTACATTTTGTCTGCTGATAATTGCAATTGAAAGTTGAGGTAGAAAACACACTGCTTTCATTAATGCGATTCTTTACTTTCCTTTTGTTGTGATACATACGATACATTGCAACAGTATGCTCTTTGTGCCATCTTTATCTTTACAGCACTAACATAATTTGTCACTGATGAACTCTACAGTGCTGCCCATTTAGTTTCTAAAATTTCGGGATTAACAAAATTGCTGTCTCTGCCATTGAGGAGCCCTGAAATTTGACAAATTTCAACATTTTTCGAAATTTGGTACCTACTTCGGGAAACAGTGAATCAAGGCTCTACATATACAAGACAAATTAAAAGTAGCCAGGTTCCGATAACACCCTATTTAATGTTTCAACAGATGTGCAGAACATACGATGATAATTAGAAACATGAATGCATTTGACGTATATGATGACCTCGAGTTAGGATAAAGGTATACAAGAAAACGTCTATAATTAGGACAGATTTTACTGGAGCCAACCTGACTGCATTTCACTTAACCTAATTTTATTCTTATGCTTCATTTTTACTTTCTCACTCTCTTAAGGTAGAGGAAGTATTTTAAACTTAGAACTCAACTACTTGACGCTTTTAAGCTTTCTATGAATTTATTCTGGATTATGAAGAATATTGTCATAAAATTCCATGTTCCAGTGTTACTTAGTTCTTTGTCTAAAAATTGAAATATCACAGAAAATTAGGCCACATCTGACGTAGTTAGGCTCATTCAGGTTAAATCTGCCTATTTGAGAATCAGAAGAAAAAAAAAAAACAACCTGAGAATATGACACGAGAAAAAAGGATACTTACGTTTCATATACAGGGCAGCTCTTATTTCCTCAAACTGGACCTCTTTAGTGCCGGCATAAATCTGCGAATAATATCAAATTTGAAAGATAAAATAAGGCAGTTTAAACTGAACAGAGAAAGACTTCGAAATGTTCTTGATAACAAAGAATCAATATAAAACGGGTCTCATTTAGGTATAAAGACTTTTCAGGTCATCATTACTCAAGACTACATAATTCTTTTTTAAACAATGCTTGGATTTCTAAAAAAATATCAAGACCAGTGTCTTAGTATCATGAGTCACATCATAGCAATCAAAGTTGAGTATGAAGGTTGACATCCTCCACTTTACAGGCATGACCTTAAATATTAGTACAGAGATCAACATTAAACAAAACTTCCCTTACACATTAGGAACTACTTTGTTCAGTAGTGATTTAAGTTTTAATGAGGTTAACAGAGTTTCCGTACCTTATCTTTGCAATACATGGGTTTCTTGGTTGGATCTGGTGGCTCGAAAATAGCAATTGGACAAGAGAATGTTTCTGCTTTGCGTGTTTTCAATGCGCCTGGGACTTGTGACATCATTTCTCGGTTTGGAATCAAGGCTTCAGGATCTTGATGAACTTGAATAATGAAAGGAAAAAATCAAGAGTAAGATGATGAGTTATAAATAAGGGAAGTGATATATGAATGACCAAAGAACTCTTTCATTAGGATGAAACAGCGAAACTTCGGATGATTGCAGGCGGTGCAATACATTATCAGCACCGTAAATTATTTTGTTAATAAAAAAACATTCCTTCCCTACAATTTCCCTATTTTTTTATTTTTGAGAACTTATTGCCAAAAAAAGAAAAAACTTATCCTCTGCGAAGTTAAGGACAGATTGGTACTCAGTCTTTGGTTACCTTGAAAAGATGGTGTGGATGGAGCTTTTGGAACGTGTTTTTTCATACCATATCCTTGCTTGTTCCAAGGGCCTGCTGCTAATTTGTTTTCCTTGTTGATAGTTGCACTTTTTGGTAAATCATGATCAACCTTGTTCATTTTCTTAAGACCACTTAAAGGATCACAATTTTCATCCTGAAAATGAGCAGTAAAATTTTGAAGAAAAATCATGTCAGCATTGTATCGTTTTTGGGCTTTCACTGAGGTGATGATTCACAACGGGAGTGATACTTTAAAATATCATTTCTAGATTATCTCAATTAGTGAGTCTACATTACACTGTGCACAAAACTGATATTAAGAAAGTTTTAAACCAATTTTAGTGTATTGTGATTACAGGAGGTGATGGTCAATTAAGATTTGGCTGCCATTTTACTCATGTTATTTGATGATGTTACTTAGTGTGACACCCTTAAATTTCTAACTGGGAAAATAGAGCACAGTAAAGCAAATTAGATTAAAATACCAGCCAGAAAAGTGCAGAGGAGCACTAACTTTTCCTCTACTCTCACTAAAAGTCGGCTGTGTGAGAGATTTGCAGTGCGATAGAAAATTTACTAACGGTATAAACTTGGATTCCTCCCGATTTGACATTAAGTTTTTGAGTTTGTGCAAGGGGATTCATCATGACAGTCCCTGGCTGAACTCGGCTCACTCGGGTACTTCCGACTGTTTTCTTTAACTTTGACAGGGCTTGTCTGGAGTGATCTGCAGCTGGCTGGTCCTCTTGAGCATTGACTCCTCCACCCAACATACGACGACCGACACTCAACTGGAATTGTCTGAAATTTTTATTTTTCAATTAATGTGAGATACGACATTTATTTGATCACTGATTTTTTGACGAGACTTATCATGGAATATTAATGGAAAGGTCATAAATTTTAGATAGAAGTCTCCAGGCAAGCAAGGGGAAAAGGCAGAATTTTACTGCGACCATCTTATATACCTAGGCATCAAATGATGGTTGGTGCCAATGTCTGAATTACCTTTGCAGCTGAGTAAATGTACTGAGCTTTAGTGAAGTCTGAGTAACGGCTAGCACCTGAGAATGTAAGCTGCCAGTCAGAATGGCTTCAGCTTTCATTTTAACCAGAATACATTTAAAGAAAACTATGTAAATAGCTTACTTGCAACAAAAAGAGGATCCTACATGGAAAACATGAGAATCGGCTAAGTGCCGTCATTATCTGATATGATGTTCTTTATGACCTCCTGAGCACGATGCACTTTTGAAAATCAAACTTCCTTCCTCCCAATATCAGGAAAATCAGGGTTAATAAGTGAATTTTTTGGCATTCTAACATGCTTTCTGAGTGGAAATGTAACACTGTCACTATTGTGTGGAAGCTATGCCGCACTCTGTAATCCTTTGGAGAAATTAGATTATTTTCATCTGTTTTAGCTTCCTCGCTATCGAGGAAACAAAAGCTTCCTACAATCACCAGTCAGACGTTGCAACATTACTACTTAATACATAACACATGTAAAAATGCTGAACAATTCACTTTTCAACCCCTATTTTGTATGTCTCGAAAGAGGAACACAGAAAATTTATTTATATACACTAGTTGATGCTTTTAAAGAGTGTAGTGAACGCAACACAAAACAATTCAAGATTTGGGGACCTCAATAGAAGTGACAGATTTCTCTGATATTAACCAAGAGTCAGTCTTAATACCTGGATTTTATTTTGCAGAGGAGGAGGAACTTCATGTGATACTGAGGATGAATTATCCTCACGTTAATTAATGGTTAGCTTGTTAATTAACTAGAAACTTCCTACCCCTCTGAAAATTTGTTCCTAGAATTAAACCAACACAAAAACAAACAGGGCGAAAAACTTAAACATAGCTCTTTGCAATAAATACATGGAATGCTTACATTTGAGCTTGTTGTAAATCATCGAATGGTTCAGCTTGATTTTTTAATCCTAACTGGTAGATTTGATTGGCACGTTTGAAATCTTGGTTCTTGTCTAATTCATCAGCCCAAGATTTATAGAGGAGAGCACATTTGGTTCCAAGACCTTCACTGTAGACTAGCTGGTATATCTCAAGAGGGTTCGGTAGAGAATCAATCTGAGAAAAAAATCACACAGTAAAATTTAAGACACACAGTAAGAATGTAGATATGCAGATATCAATTGAAAACACAGGAAAATGCGGAAACAAGACTAAAATACAAAATACAAAGGCAGGACGTTTCGATACCTTACAGCACCATTATCAACTGCTAAAATAGAATTAAAAATAAAAAAGAAATTAAAATAAAAACCAGCAAACGGCGTTACATGGTGAACTTGGTATTGAAATGAGACTGCAGTGATAACAGAATAAACGACAAGGTACGTTATGCAACAAACATCGAAAAACGAGAGAAAACTGATCACCGATGATTAAGAAAGTAAATTGCACGGGAGGCCGCCAGGCGGCAGCAGTTCACGGCGTGCGAAACAAGCCGAAATAGAAGTGTTTTCCACTATGCAGATATCATTGGATGTATCCTCATATTCTCATTTGATCCATTACTAAAAATGAAAGGTTGGGAAAGGGAGGGAGTGTTCCCTGAGAGCAAACATAAAGAGGAAGTCTTGGAGGACTAAAATTTAATGAAGAAGCTCTAACTAAGGCTCCTGGTTTAACCTTCTGACAGGAAATTTTTTGACATGAAAGCCCTGAAAAATAGAGGCATACTTAGGTCTTGTTACTTTTGGATTCTCACATTAAATTATAATAAATTTTTGTATAAAATTAAATCATTTACTAGACTGATGTACGATCTGTTATGATTTATAATTATGAAGTTTCAAAAAGCCTTCTGACTTCAGGGTGTCTCCTAAAACAGGCTGGCCAAAAGTCAGTACTTTTGCAGTACATTCCCAAGAAATTCAGTACCTCCTCATAGGAGAAATTCAGTACTTTTTCAGTACCTCCAATTGACGTGATTCGAAAATTTTCAAAAATTTGAATTTTTTGCTCAAATTGCGACAAAAATTCTGGACCTTCTCTCAAATTCTGCACTTTTTCAGTACTTCCAGACTGCCCTTACAGAATTAGTAATATATCCGGACTTTCCAGACTTATAGGCACCCTGGATTTGGGAAAATTTATAGCTTTCTTTATAAGTATTTTATTGAAGGCTTCAGCACAACTACAAAGGTAACATAACATTCTATAATTTTTGCTGGAGCACTTGTACTTGTTGTTACGGAAAACTAATGACCTCTGTAAGTGGGAAAAGAATCATCATAGGGGCTTCTACAATTTTGCGCTGATATTTACAGGCAAAATATTAAAAATACTCCCTACTGAAAATTATGAAACACTGACTTACATATTTAATCATGAGTTGAACAAATCTTGGATCTTGTTTGTACTTTTCATCATCCTTGAATCTAGTTAAGGTATCTTCTAAGAGAGGAATCAAATTACTTTCAGGTCCATGTTTTGGATAACTTTGTTCAATCCACGACACATACTCATAGCGGGGTCCAAGAGGGTCATCTCCTTCATACATTCGAATCAATAACTCATACTGCCTGATAAGAGACAAAAAGGGCAAAATATTATAATTGTTTTCCACCTTAATTATGCTTTATTCATAGTATGGATGTTCTCATTTTTGTTTTAGAGATAGTCTAAAAAATGTCTTTGGGTAGCATAGTAATAATCAGTTGTAAGTAGTAACAAGATATTTTTTTCTTTGGTATGAGACCATGTTCACTTAGATTTCTCAGTTTAAAATTTTGTTCATTGAGCAGCATTTTTTGCCATTGGCTTGGAAATCAAAATTTTATCCTAGCAAAACATATTTACTTGTGTACCTTCGTTCAACATAATGAATGCACAATTTTGACAGGTTCCTTTCTTTTTCTATTAACTATCTCATTTCAATTACTACACAAGTGATAATCTTGCACGTTCAGTTGGTGCCCCATTCCCCTCAGCCCTTACTGTGCGATCAGCCTGAGGCAACCATCATTGGGGACCATTAAACTTGAATTGCCTAGCCGAGAATTGAACTCAGGACCTCCTGGTTTTAGAGCCAGTGCTAGAACCACTATAACACAGGAGGCCAACACATTGGGAACGCAGGAAGTGCTTTAATCAAAAACTTGGAATCATAGATGATTGACAGAGCAAATGTTTGAATTTTATTTGAATGGCATACTAGCAAATCTGGAAAGCTCTTCTGGGATCACTGAAAAATTTTCAAAGCATCTGAACTGGAATTCCTTTTTTTTTCTACCCGGATGACAACTGATTTTAGGAATGAATACTTAATTAATTTTCATATTTGTCTATCGAATATGACAGAGAATTTTGGAATGAAAAATAATCAAATTTGAGCTCATACTCTCTTTCTGCTGCTAATTTTTGCTGAAGCTCCTGGTTGGTTTGAGCTTGCAAGGCTGTTCCTAGCTGAACTGCTTTGCGTCCTTGTTTCAGAGGTTGGATATTTTCTTTGGATAAATCTAAGGCATCCGTAGTATCCATGTTTGCTTTCAGTCACCTAAAACATAAATACAAAATTCTTCTAATTGGCCAGGGGAAAATTTGTAGCCGGTATTGCCGCAATAAAATCCACCTTCAAAAATGTAAAGATTAAGCAGCAAGGGTTGTCAACTGGTAGATTTGATTATCGTATTTAAAATCTCCATTCTTAGACAATTCATTAGCTTAAGGTAAATCGAGAAGAAGATATACCTGGCTTCAAAACTTGGACTGTACATTAGTGGATATGTTGAAAGAGGATTGGGCTGAGAGTGAAAATGAGGAACGAACTCAAAGTTTTCAGACAGTGGTAAAATTCAGGTTTTAGGGCAAGAAATAAACTTTGTTCCCTACTTACAAAATGCGCCATTTAAGTAACGCACTTTAAGACTGCAACACAGGATCTGCAATCTTGATTCTTGCATTTACTTTTCAAGCAAAAATGATGTCAAACAATTTTATGACGCAGTCTAAAAATGCGAAAATTTATGTGGCGTGGACTCTACTTAGATACTTCATTCTTATTCCCCACACAGCTAAACTTGATAAGTTGCCTTGTGCTTTAAATAGTATCCAATAGCTCCTGTAGTAAGATTGTTGATCATCAGTGCTCTCATCCCATCAACACTGACAGCATGTGGTGGTTCTGAGTACATGTCAAAAGACAGCGTGTAAAACCAGGTACTTAGTGGGGGGTAGTAGCAACCTAAATTAAGGCGAGTATGATTTTTCCATGATGCAAGAAGAAAAGATTGAGTATGTGTAAACTCAAATAATTTTTGATTTATTTGTCTGTGGCAGGCTGTGCAAAGGGAGTACGGACTGCAGATCTGCTACAGAACCATGAGAATGAAGACAATAGATTTCATCATGAAGTTTGGATCCAAAAAAGCCAGAGATCAAAAAAGTTGTGTTGTAAATAGAATCCAAAAAGAGGCTGGACAAGAATCTTGGGATTTATAATGCTCCGTGCCAGCATCAGAAGTAAACATTCAATGGATGAATTATACAAAACAACTAATTTTCAGGCTTCAGCAGAAATGACGGGTGACTGAGTGATGTTCTAACTGCATTTTAACTATGATGCTCCCCGAGGAAATTAGGACACTCCATAAGAAAGTTGAGGGAACGTTTGATCCTAAGCGTTTACTAAGCGATCTACGGAGACAAACCTAACTTGGGGGAGGACTGAAAATTAGAGAAATCCGGAAAATCTGGTGAAGTAGGAAAACAGTGAAAGACACTCACCCAACATTCACTGTCATAAAACCTGCATTGATGATCGTAAACTTGGACTTGGAATAAAGATACTGACAATTGCTAAAGAAAATTACTGCGACAATGTAAAAAATCTTCAAGAAACTTTGTGATTCTGTGATAGAATAATGAAGAAAAATCCAAGATTTACCGTCTCCGTCTGTTGAAGAAAATGCTGAAACGGTAACGGTCGAAACTTGTAAACACGGGACTTCGGGCTTACGTCACGCTTGAATATATCGCAGAATGTAGCACGTGATTGGGTAACTTCAGTTTCATATCATTGACGTATAATACAATCTAGACCGCGCATTGGGCCCGACTTTAGGCGGGGAAGGTAAGACAGCTAGGGGGGTAAAGACGCGCCTTCAGCCTAGTTGATACCGCCGGATATACGAGCTAAGTGTACCCGTATCAGGCAACGGCACTGGCAAGACTGACATTTCCAGGAATTCCACCATTGTCTCGCCGGTACACTTACTGTGTGTTGCTGGGTTGCCTATCGTCTCGTTTGAATTTCGTAATGCGCGGTCTAGATTGTATTATACGTCAATGTTTCATATTGAAAATGAGCCAATCAGAATCAGATCTACTTTGTGCGGCTTTTGTTCTGTCGATGACAATCGATAGTACGACGATATATCGAATGCCTACAGTCATTATCCATAGAGAAAAAAAAGGAGGTGTTTGCATTTCGGGCATCTTGGAATTTTTTGATGACTTGATGACGTAGGTGGGTACAGTGTGAAGGGGACGTCCCTGTACCCAGCTGTACCCACCTACGTCATCAAGTCATCAAAATACTCCAAGATGCCCGAAATGCAAACACCTCCTTTTTTTTCTCTATGGTCATTATCAGTTTGTTTTTATACTTGCACACATTGCTTGCTGTTATCACCTAGCCGGGAACAATTTTTCTGTTTTACCCCAAAATGTGATCTTTTATGGGCTTTCGCTTTGATCTGAGAAATATCAGAACTCTCTACACATTCGATTGTAACAATCTCTCGGCACAAACATCGTATATTTTGAGAACTTTGTCGGCCATGTGACACTTGAGAAGTCAGTGCTTCTCATTTGTTTACTTGACACGTTTTTTCTTTTTTATGTGCTTATTTTGCCTCATTTTCAAATCTTCCTTGTCTGACTGAAAAATTTTCTTCTACAATGAATGCTCTGAAAACTTTCAATCGTTATTTGTTGTGGTTTGCCAATGAACATGTGGACTTTCGCCTTGCCGTGAGTATATATGGATTAGACGATTTTATTGATACATACTTACTTCATGTCAATATGTTTCCAAATTCTGATGAGAACTGTAGAAGAGTTTTGTGAGGAAAGTCTCTAAGTGAATATCAACTTCCTCAGTCACAGATCTACTCTAAAGTAAGTTGAAAGTTGGATGCGTCAGTCGCTACACAAGGTGTGACCATGATAAAATTTTAAATTTATCTTCATAGATTTTTCGCCAGATGAGTGAGCTGACTTCACAACAACATTCATCTGACAAAAGTATTTGGGGCCAAGCACACATCCTGGGTTTTTGAAGCATGCTTCAATGAGTATTACTTATGTCTCAGTTCCCAAGTAGCATTTTCAACGGAAAAATCGCGATATGTTGCAATTTTATTAGCGATAAAATCACTAGGATCATCAACATCTGAGCGTATATCTTCGATCTTATTGCGACTAAATCGCAATTTTATCGCCTGATAATTTATCGCGATATTTTTTAAATAAAAATCGCGACATATGGCGATTTAATCTCGATTTTTTTGACGAAAATTGATCACAATTTTATTGAACAAAAAATTGCGATGCATAGCGATTTAATCGCCATAAATCGCAATTTTTATTCGAAAATATTGCAATAAATCGCCAATGATATAATCGCGATAATCAATCGATAAAATCTACTCCACTTAGCGGAAAAATGAAGATGCCTCAATTTGAAAACAGCAGTGGTTTAAAAGTGGGTCCAAGACTGACGTAAGGCAAGATCTGGGCCTCACAATTTTTATCTACACAAATTTTAATGGTTTCTCTACCGGTAGCTCTGTTTCTTTGAGCGTCTCAACGCAAGGTAGAATGTGTATTGGGTAATCTGAATTAAGAGATGTGTATTGAAAACCTTTATATGAACACCATCGCAACGCATAGGTACAACTGGAAATAGGTTACTTAAATACAATCTGGATAAAGAAGTGCATTGACATGTATATCCTAGGATTCACATAAAAAACATGTTTCAACATGAAGTAAAACCAGATCTCAATATGAATTGAAATGGATTCGCTTCTTCTGACCAGCATTTTGCCACTTTTAGCCTTGATTGTAAAATTCACCTCCAACCAGGGTTCACATGAATGCCTACTTTTTAGATCCAAAACCATAGAGAATTGATGAGGTACTTAATTGATAAAATTCAAGAGTTTGTATGCTTTATCATTTCTCAATGCATGTTGAATCCTTTTTTGGTATTTAGCATCATATTTGTGTATCTGAAAACATAGCATTTTTTGAAACATTTGTCCGAACATAGTTTTCTATTCAAACAATTTATTCATATCATATAATTGTCTCTTTTTCTTTTTTTCAGGAAATACAAGCAATAATGGAATTATATAAGATCAAAGCAAAGTGGTTGGAAAAACCATCACCCAAAGTAAGTTTTTTGTAACTAACAGGTCATAGTTATTCTTAAATTGAGGAATCATGTACCTGTATTTCTTACAAGAGCCCATGCACCCAAGTCATATTTTTAAAAAATACTGTGCTCTAACAACCCTTGAGAGGTACTATTAACCCTCCATGGCATAGCAGTACCAATTCGTAACAATGTTTTTTGGGGGTTTTTCAAAATTGAATCTTTTCCCTGTGGTTTCATTTTGCAAATTTCCATTCATTTTTTCTTTTTTTGAATAACTGATTTTCAAAAATGTAAAACTTTGAAAAATATTTGGTACTCCATGATTTTTATGCAAGCTGCAAAATAGATTAGTATCCCCCAGAATCTGAGGTCCAAAATTAATTCATGCCATAGAGGGTTAATTTAATGGTATCTTGTGACTGTGATAAAATTGAGCTTAAGAGCTTATTATTATGTTGTTAAGTTCAAAGTTTATGTGTATCCAGAACCAGATTTATTACACTGGTATTTAATAATAATATGTAATAAGAAAAAAAATCCATCAATATTTTCTTTCTTATTTCAGCCGTATTGGTTGGTAGAACTGCCAAATGAAAACGATGCTATCCAAATTGCTAGTCGGTCAGTCACCATGAGGTACATAATTGAATTATGGGGTGGAGCCACCAGCATGGAGGATCTACACACTGAGCTGAAGTCCATGCCAGAGAGTAAAATCCTACAGTATTGTGAAGAGCATTTGAGTTTCAAGGTGAAAGTTGAGTGCTATGGAAATTCTCAAACTGCTGCAGAGAAAGTAGAGAAAATAGATGTAAGTTTCCAGAAGTTTAGTAGGTACAGGTTTTCTCTTGGTATTGGAGGGAAATTGTTGCATTCCTTCTCTTAAATTCAAGCTTTTATTTTCTGGATAGTTAATTTTGATTCTGTAGATGAGTGCATATAAGAAAATTTGAGGATTATCTTTGTTTATGAGCTGTAGCCTGTGTGAGCCAATTGAGTACAGTGGTCCGACCGTTTAGATAGATCAAAGTCATCTCTACCTAAGATATTAAAAATTTTGAACCATGGTAATCCAGAATAAAAGCAGGTACTTGCCTATTGATCTTACGCAGAGAAGCCATTGACCAATCTAAAAATGAATCCTATGATTATTTCATAAGAAACTTTTGGAGTTGGATAGTCCATTTTTTGATTCATGTGTTTCGAAGCATGCGACCACATATCTGCAATACAATGGAGATGTTTCTGAAGTGACTTGAAAATAACCATAATAATCTTGCTGAAACTTCAAAAATCCTAGATTCAGAACCTCAATATGCTAATACTATCAATAAAACCACAGAATAGTGATTATTTCTCAAGGAAAACTAGACTGATAATTGCAGCAGTGTCCATTTAAATACTCTGGATTTTGAATGATCAAGGCGAGTATATAGTCTATTTTTGGCTTTGCGAGTACCCTTGTCTATTTCAAGTTACCATAGTTTGAGCAGTCAAGAAATGACTTACTACCATTGTTCACTGACAGCAAGCATATGCATCTTTATCGTGAGTCGTAAATGAGTAGCTGTGTGGTCTTTCTTTAGCTAAGTTTTTTAGTTTGTCTTTTTTGTCAATGTTTCAACTTCAGAGATTCCTTAAAATTTCCAATTTGGCATAATGCATCTCTAAGAGTTACCTACTCAAGACCACCCCAGAAATAGAAGTCAATACTTCAAAATAGACAACCATCGCAAAGTAGGAGCTTGGAGGATAAGGCGCGTAAGTGCAGTTTTTTAAAAATTGAGGTATTAATAATTTCAGGTTTAACTAGTCTTGATGCATATTCGGTGAAAAATTTGCTCCTAAATTCCAATTTTTAAGCATCAAAAAGTCAGTTTGAACTTTCTTTCCGTCCTTAAGGATGCGTGTAATTTTGAATCTTCAAACACATATTTTCTCGAAATACCAAAAACTGTACTTATACGCTTTGTCCTCCAAGTCGCTCAAAGGTTGTATGGTTTGCTCTGTGTCTCCTCTCACAGTTGATCAGAAAAATAAAGTAAAATTCAACAAAAATGATTGCCCATCAAAATTGGTGTTGAAGATTGTCTCTAGTTTTCTCAACGAAGAATCTATCCTCATTTTTTCCAGACTTTCAACTACCTTCCTCTGAAAGGCAAAGTCAAGCTGAAGAATCCGGATGTAACTTTCAATTTAATAGAGTATTGGGGAATGGAGCCCAACAATCTTCCAAGCAAGCCCTATAATGTTTTCTTTGGAAGACTGGTGAGTTTATTTCTTTTACCGCATCCTAAGTAAAAGGGACAAATACCCAAAGAATAAGTTGAGCTAGATGAAGTTAGATAGTGAAATGAGGTGAAATCTGTTTCGAAATCTACAGCGCCTCTCACAATCTAAACACCTACATCAGTTACTACACAGATCCCCACTCCCCATCTATCAAGCGGTTGATGTGATAGATTGTGATAAGATCAATTAAATATTTGCTATTAGTTGTGACTTAATGACTATTAGCATCAAATTTTAATGCTGATCTCAGAGATTGATCAGTTACGGAAGGAAAATATCCTTCCGTCTTCCAACACCAAATCTCAAATCAAATCTATAAACCTGCATTTACCCCAGGAAACAATTCAAGTTAATTTTTCATCCTCCTCACAGCTTACTTTTTGATATGACAAAAAGTCTTCCTTCCATAAGAAAATCTATTGATTAGCTAGTTGATTCTCAGCTACAAGGAGTTTTTACTTGCAGTCACTCTTGACATCATGCTTAAGTCAGTCTTGACATCATGCTTAAGTCAGTCTTGTTATTGCACACTGGAATGATTGACTGTAGTGGTAGATCATAACACTGTGGAGCAATTTGACAGTGTAAGTCCGCAGCCACATATCTTAGTTTGCAACGTCGAAGACTTCCTGTCATACTTTATTTTTTAAATGGAAAACTACTCAACTGCAATTCTTTTAAACTGCCGTGATTTCTCTTCTTTATGCGAAGAAAATTCTGCAAAAACTTTAAGGAATAATGTCAATATTTCTCTTTTAAAAAAATAATAAAGAGGAAGAGATTTCAAACACTGCAAACAACATATGTGGTAGCGGACTCACGCCGTCGAATTGCCTTGTTTTGAAGGAGCTGATGGCCTTTTCCTACAAGTAGCTCTCCTGCACCAGGGACACCCCTACGCAGTCAACATTGCTGCTTCTCTTCCTACTAAATCTTGCAGTCAGCCAAGTGGGTCTGGTACCAGATCTACTGCATTTGTATAGTTTATTGGCATACTCCCCAGATTTGATGGAAGCTCAACTTTTCTCGTACGATGTTTGTTCCCCAGAAGTTTTAAAGTCAACAAGATGCATTTTTTTGGCCAACCAAAAACTAATGAAACATTTCCTCCTCCTCAAATATTCAAATATTTCATAATCTTGAATTTATTTGTTGACGTTTATCTGGGATTCCCCTAGCTGTGTAATGTAAGATGCGATAATCATGTTTTGTTGAACTTTTTTCAAAAATTGGACATTTTTGGCCAGAAACGTGAATCTAAAGATGTATTGGATGAAAAGGACTACGTGCAAAACGGGCCATTTGGGGCTGGAGGCGGATACCTTTGAGACTTGCCCTATTCATCCACCTAACAATGCCCCATCTTTTCCCAAAGTTTCAAGCCCCCCAAAAATTTTGGGGAGACGCGGCGGGGGGTCAAAGTTAAAAACCGGCAAAATTTTCGCGAATTTATTGCTCAAAAACCAAGAAGTTTTGGAAGACGCGGTTTTAACGAGCGTATTCAGCGTGACAAGAGCTTTCAGAGAATGTATAACATCATAGGGTTTTGTCAACTTCAGCTCGAGTTATCGCCTCCGAAGCGCCGGAACGCTCAGAAAAGACCCCTTATTTTTTCACGTTTGGGCCGATTTAAAAAAAAGCCATTTTTTATTTTGATGAAAAACTGATATGTTGTTCCTGACTCTCTGTAGCCCCTCTAGCTCTTTACCGCATGCTGGGGAAATGTTTTGGTCGCAACTTATGAGAGCGGAAAGGAGCGAATGTCGGGAAAATCGGCTGTTTTAAACTACGCGCGGCGACGGATCAAGAGACTTGTGGCAACAATGCGAGGTCGGCAGAAGAGTATGATTCGGCGAACTGAGAGGGAGGGGACGTTTTCCCTCCGATCAACGCCGCGCGGGCAGTTTAAAATAGCCGATTTTCCCGACATTCGCTCCTTTCCGCTCTTATAACTTGCGACCAAAACATTTCCCCAGCATGCGGTAAAGAACTAGAGGGGCTACAGAGAGTCAGGAACAACATATCAGTTTTTCATCAAAATGAAAAAATGGCTTTTTTTTTAAATCGGCCCAAACGTGAAAAAATAAGAGGTCTTTTCTTAGCGTTCCGGCGCTTCGGAGGCGATAACTCGAGCTGAAGTTGACAAAACCCTATGATGTTATACATTTTCTGAAAGCTCTCGTCACGCTGAATACGCTCGTTTAAACTGCGTTTTCCAAAACTTCTTGGTTTTTGAGTAATAAATTCGCGAAAATTTTGCCGGTTTTTAACTTTGACCCCCCGCCGCGTCTCCCCAAAATTTTTGGGGGGCTTGAAACTTTGCGAAAAGATTGGGCATTGTTAGGTGAATGAATAGGGCAAGTCTCAAAGGTATCCGCCTCCAGCCCCAAATGGCCCGTTTTGCACGTAGTCCTTTCTAAGTGTAAAAGACTATTGACCCTGATAAACTCGCTTTGAGCATCTATTTTAAATTGCTGAATTTTGACAAATCCTCATTTGCCAGTTTAGGAACTCAGCAGCAAATATGCAATAGCTTCCTTATAATGTTATCTAGGTTTCATATTTTCCTACCCTGCTCTTTTAATGGCTGATGCTATTTATTTCATTCTGTGCTCACATTTCAGATAGCTCATGGTCAAAGAGATTTAATCACAGAGCTCTCTTTGAAAACAAGGAAGTTCATTGGAAACACAAGCATGAATTCGCAGCTATCCTTAATCATGGCTAATCAGGCCAAAGTACAGCCAGGCGATCTTGTTTTTGATCCATTTGTCGGTTCAGGTATGATTTCTTCGAGTGTGAACACTGAATTTTTCTTTTGAGGGTACTCACATTCTCTCCTTGAGCATCCATTAATCCTTGAAGCAATCGCTATCCTTCTTTTTATTTTATAAGAGAACCTACATTGCAATCATAGTGATGCTTTTTGTTCTGTTCAGTATGCTACAACTTTTGAAGAAAAAGCGAAGGAATAAATCAACAATAGAAGTTTAGATAAGAAAACATGGTGTTGATACAGCATTTAACCCTCGTTTTAAGCGTTATGAATTCGTATTCTGGGGTTTTTAAAAATTGAATCTTTCCTCTGTGGCATGATTTTGCAAATTTTCATTAGTTTTTTCTTTTTTCGAATAACTGACTCCCAAACATTTAAAAGTTTGATACAAAATATGGTACTCAGTGTTTTTTCATGCGAGCTACAAAATAGATTAGTGTCCCCCCAGAATTTAAGATTTAAAATTAATTCATGCCATACAGGGTTAAATGCTAATTTTGAAGTATAGATGACTATTTTTAGATTTTTTAGAGCATTAATAACAAGGAATACAATACTACCTAGATCACGCATAAAACTACATAAGGCAGGATAGGTAGGGTAGCTTAAAGTATGAAAATCTGCCCTCTTGCTAAGCACTGCAACTTGTTGTGCATGGGGTACCAAATGCTACGCATAACTTCCAAAAATATCTGCTGATCCCTTCCGAAAGTGTATCTTTGTATCTCGTTACATATTCTATGTCCTGAAAATAGTGCCTTGGAAAAAAGCTGTGGAAGAATTTAGAAACTCCACTGTGTAGTTTTAAAATATCCTCGCTTTGAGCATTCCTTACAGGCCAACAAATATTTAACAGTCAACTTGACTTTTCCAGGTTCTCTTTTAGTAGCAGCTGCTTACTACGGTGCTTATGTATTCGGATCGGATATTGATTATTTAATGTTACATGGTAAAACAAAGCAGAGTCGGAAGCAGACTAGGGTAAGTCAGAGCTTTTTTAACATTGATAAAGATAATTAAACACACGCACGCACCAAACACGGCCCATTTGAAGTAGGAACTTAAAATACAGACGCCCCCCTCCCCCTGCTCTTATGAATTTTTTGGAAGAAGACAGCGCATCGAAGATAAAGCCTCATCTCTTAAATGCACCTTTATGCATGGAATTCATTCAAATGTAGCCCTCTAACTCCAACTGACAGATCAAGTTTGTTTTCGATAATCGTTGGATTTTAATGAAAGCTGTCATTCATGTCTAATAAAGTAAACAATATTTTCTTATAATTAAATCAAAATTGCTTTTAAATTTTCCTTTGAGACAGGGCCCTAAAATTTGAAGACCAATCTTAGAATCTATTTTTGTACATTTTAATCTTTAAATTTTGATGATGCCATCCTTCATATTGACTGCAGGATAAACCTCGAGTGGATGAAAGCATTTTCGAGAATATGAAGCAATATAAATGTCAAAGTCGGTATGTAGATGTTATTGTTGCTGATGCAGCCTTACCTCCATGGAGTTCTTCTTTAGTTTTAGACGCAATTATCACAGATAGTAAGTACTTTTTGTATGATTACTATTCCTCTGACAACAATTTATTCCTGGTAAGTTATTGCCTCCCATTTACTGATCAAATCAATTTTGTTTTGAGGTGACCTTTCACTGGAAAAGAATGCGCCGGAAATGCAAAGTGGATAAAGAAAGGTGAACACATTTTGAGTTGAGCCGCCATTTTAAAGGCTGTGATGCAAAGAGGGTATTTGCTTTGCCATGCAAACAGGATGTACTCGAAACGTACCTGATGCCGTGTAACGTCAAGAGTGTATGAAATACGACCACCATTCTTTATTAGCCTTGCCTGAAATGAGACAGTTTCTTAACTTCTAAACTTATCTTCTAAGGTTTAAAGCCATAAGAAAAGTTCCCTAAAAAGATATTTGTATGAAGGAATCTTTTTGAAATTTCACTGTAAACTGTTTACAGCGATTAGTCAGAATATGTGTGTGTTTTTTTTTCTTTTGTAAGAGTCTTAGGAAGAAATGGTTTTTTTTTACTTTGATTTTTAATTTTTCAGTGCCGTATGGTATTAGAGAGTCTGCTGAAACAATTGGATCTACCAAAATTCAAGATGGCAAGCATGTTGTTCCTGAAAATGAAATACACATACCATCTAAAATAGAATACGATTTTAGCAAAATGTTAGAGGATCTCTTTAAGTTTTCGCTCACTCATCTGAAAGTGGGAGGACGGCTGGTCACATGGTTACCTGTTTTAATGTAAGTTCAAATTGATTTCTCTCCACTTTAGACCTTGTTGATGATCTCTTTTTATGAAATATTTTTTTAAATATCGATGACTGAAGTGTGAATACCGTATCTCCATTGTTATATTTAAAACTTCCGGTCCTATTTTACTCTTGCGATGAGAAATAAGGCAACTTTATAACTAGAAATTTATACAGCATTTTCCACTGACAGAAAAGAAAAAACAAAACAATTTTAAAAAAATTACATTGATTGGTTTTTCAAAGAAAAAATGAAGTATGACAGGAGGTTTGCACGTTGCTAACAGAGAGACGAGGTTCTGCAATTCCGCCATCAATTTGTGGAATGCACTAATAAGTCACCTCATTATTTTATGTTTCTTTCGAACTCCAGAACTAAAATACTACAAAATTAATTTCTCTCTCAGGACATACCTATTATCCACGAACTTAACCTATTATGTATTTATGTTTTGCAGGTGCGACTATGATCCTAATGAATTGCCAATGCATCGTTGCTTGACTTTAGTGAGTAACTGTGAGCAAAAGCTATCAACTTTTACATCACGGCGACTGTTGACATATGAAAAAATAAAAGAACCTGAGGTAAGTTGGATATTCTTAAATATTTCTATAAGATGTTCAAATCATCTTCAAAACAAAAGCCTCCTCATATAGGGTGGATAAAATGTTCAAAGACTTCTGGGAGTCCTTGTTAAATTTTTTGAAAGTGTTGTCTGAGGATTTAAAGAGTGCGACAGTATAGAAATTCTCCTCTTTAAATGCTTTTTTACTCTCTGATACTTTTGTGAGCAGAATTTCACTTTGATTTTTCATGTTTACATAACAGGTTTAGGCAACACAAATACTATTGAAAGGAATCAAGAAAGTTCTTAACCTTGTTCAACAAAAATCTTTTGTTTCATTTTACATATCTTGATTGTGGGCTCATGACACCACCTCTATCACTATATATGTCAAAATATTGTTTTTTTCCAGTTAAATGAGGTTGAAGCTTTCACAGTATCTTATGGCGCCGCATTTCGTGAAAAGTTCTACCGACACGCTCAAAAATTACAAAAAGAAAGAGCTGAGAACAGACATAATAACAGGGAAATTGTCCTATCATTGAGTGAACCTTAAGTATCTTACCCTCACTCAGAGGGTCTATTTGTTTAATTTGTGATGTAGAAACTTTTTTTTAAGTTTGTATGCTTTTGTACTTTTTGATTACATATTTTCTTTTTAAAATTTGTTTCTAATTTTTTTTGTCCAGACCTCATCTGTGTAGATAGTAATTTACTCTCATAAATAATTTAGTCAAGAGTAGTTTCACAGTTATTTTGGTACCATCCAGCATTAATTGAATTTATCTCACTCAAAAAAGCTCAAGAACCAAAAAATAAAAAATCGATTTACTAGCAATTAGTAATTGCTGAAGCATAGATGCATCTTGTGGCAAAGAACGGACTTTTATACACAAAATCTTAAAACAAGGGAAAATGTCAACATTTGTTCATTTATTCTCCAGAATGCTCAAGTGCCAATTTGTTGTTTTTTCTCATGCGGCTCAAATTAATAGCTACTATCTGATTTTATATTGCCTTCTTACAAATGAATTTGTTTTGTCTTTGAGATTTAAAATGGGTCCATATGAACAGTTTTTACTGTTTTTCTAGTGCATATTTTTATTTTTGGTGCTTGAGCTTTTTTTTTTTAGGAGGGTCTGTAAAATTGTCATGTAGTCAGGCAAAGTGAGTTGCGATGAAACCTTCCAATTCGCAATATGGTAAAATAAAGAAAACCCATGCTAAGAGTTGAGTATCAATTTTGTTTTTTTCTGCTGGTTCTCTCTTAAAAACAGAATTATTATTTTGTCTCCTAATTTTTATCAAAAGAATAGTAATTAGAGTTTGAAATGGGCTGTGTTCAGAGCCGAAAACAGTTTCCTCCCTATTTTGAATGAGCCAAGAGGTATCGGCTGTTTCCTTACACTTGGTAGGTAAAGTTATAAATATGATACTTTTTTAAATCAATGGAGAATTTAAAAAAGTATTCCAGTCCAGTCTAACATTTTGAAAATATAAAACCAATAGCTGATTTTTATTGATAATTATTCACACCGATACTGTCTCAAAAGTTGGCCTGCATTATTCTCATTTCTGCATTCATCGTTCTCGTTCTCAATCTGAATTAAAATGCTTTCAAAGATTGAATATTCGAAATTTATGTGTGCTTTTGGCACTAACTAATGCAAAACTAATCCCTCTAGACTGCGAGATAGTAATCTATTTTCTATTACTCCATCACAGTTTGTTAAACTTAGATTCAACCTCACGGGTGCACATTTTCCAGTTTGTTTACCTGCCTATCTCTTTCACTGCAACATATCAATTTTCACGGTGTCTTCATATTTTCTGTACTTTCTTCACTAAATTCCAGATTCCTCTGTAGTAAGAAAGACAGAATGCAGTATTAAAATGATTAAGGCAGCTAAACATTTAAATTTTTGCTCTTCGTTTTAGTAAAAAGCCAAAATTCCCTGCATTTTGAGGTACAATGAGAAAATAAATTATGGTTAATTTATAGTAGGCTTTTATATTCCCACAAAAATAGTATAGGTATGTACTTAAAAATCTTCAGTAAGAAACAAAGAAATAGTTTCCTGATGGTCACTTTTATTAATAAACATTGTATCTCCTGCCTGCAGGAACAACTTCACATCGCCATTATTTGAAGACTCTATAGATCATAAAATAACAACACATTAGTCAGACAAACTATGATTTATTTCTTAGTTTTCTTTTTATTTTTCTTTTTCATTTTTTCCTTGATATTCCTTTGCTTCATAATGCTGTCTTTGGATTTTAGTATAGGTTTTGACTTGTTCAAAATTTTCTGATTGTGCCGAGCCCAATGTGTGTTTACGTGAGTGACCAAACCTGAAAAAAGAGGCATTGGTTTTATTAAACTTTTCATACTCACAAATTTAACATCTTACAATCAAGAGAATAAATAAATACATTGATTGAAGTGCCAGGTGTCAGTGCTTGACAGTGTATTTAATTCTGGAACGGCATCAGACACCAATGAGTGACAGGTGGATAACGAATTGTGGAATGATGTTCTACTCATCCACAGATTGTGATCTCTTAGTCCCATAAAACATCTTAGAGACATGCTTTCTAATTCTGGTTCAAACTGTCACATGATTTCTGAATACAGTTCAAAAGTGCGAGGGAACTTTATTCAGGGATGCTGCTAGATGCCACCTGACATTAGAGTCTGCCTTACTATCATTTCTGGCATAAAGTGCCTTTGTCGTCAAAGTAAGACTGACAAAATGCATACACAGCACTATTCTCTTGCCCTCTGATCTGAGTGAAATTTCTAGACTTTTTAGGAACTTGTCTTTTTGATCTGGGTTGGGTAAATCTGCCTTTGGATCAGAATTAACATGTTTTCCTCTAAAATCAGTAAAATTACCAAAATGGAATATAATGAATCCATTGAAATACCTGATGGTTTTGTAGGTTTCTTTTTGTAGGGATTGACTGTTTCGTCTTCACTATCTTCGCTCTCCTCTTGGATCTTGTTCTTCTCTACCCATTTATCATATCGTCCACTCTTGTAAGAGGTAGGAATCCAATAACCGGACTCTGATTTGACTTTCTTGACCGTATCAGTATTTTTAAACACATATTTTTTTGAGCTTGGATCCCACTTTTTAATGAGAGTCTTTTGTTTCCTTATTGAGACGTCATCATCCGCAGTTATGTCCATAGCAGCGCGCTGTATATTCTGACGACCATCATCCAATGAAAGGCTAAAGCAGACAAAGAAGATCACACAATGACTAAAATCTGTTGATAAAAGAAACTTAAAAAGTAACTTTTTTCCTGCCAAAAAAAAAGTCTGCTTCAAGACTGATTAAGTGATAAGTCACACCCAAGTATAAAACTGAAACAATGTTGTACTGACTTCAAAAGAAGTATGAGGGATTTTTATCATATACTGCAGAAAAATAAACATGTAACTTCATACCATAGCGAGCCCTCATAATAAAAATTTGGGTTAAACAGAGGAGGGTGGCACCTAAAGGAGGACATTCCTCAATGCATAAAGGAGGTCTGTGTGTCCATTGCGGGTAAATTTTCAAGCTTTGAGCATTCAAATAATTATTTTGAGTTTACTTTCCTCCCTCTCTTTTATCATTTAATAAAAAACTCCCTGTAAGATTTTTTAAAATCCATGTTCTCTTTGGTTTCATTAGCCCATCTATTTTCACACTGAAAACCAATGAGGGAATACATCTGATTTTTGGAAAAGATCTACTGGAGGTGCATGAAAACAAAGAGCCTTACCCTTTTTCAGTTTGTTCATCATCTGGTGCATGTCGAATATAATAATCTGAGTCCACATGCATTTGAATTCTTTTCGGGAATGTTTCCATGTTGATAACTAAACAAAAAGGAAAGACATGATAAGAATCCATGATCATGGAATAATTTTTAGCGGCAAATAAATTTATCCAGAAAGAAAAAACAATAAACTTGATGTCAAACAATGTAAATGAGTACACAGTGTGCGCCATAGCATTTTGTTTTGATGGCTGAATCTTGTGAAGCGTGTATTTCCTTAGCTGATAGGTTAAGCAAAGATCTCAGATGTGTTATGCATTTCATCTACGCACCAGGGATCATCAAGATGTTAAGGTTTTTAAGATTTGTTTTGAGCCCTGACAATAAGTCAAAATTTCACCAATCTTTAGCCAGAAGAACTGCAAAGCCTGTCATATGAACAACACAGATTATTTGAAACAGTAGAAGATTAACAACGCACCGTGCAGTACCGTACAATTGCTATGAAGTAACTTGATGATCCCACCCAACAAGGTGAGCAACGCCCAATTTGGCTCAACCGATCTACAAAAAAATTATGCTTTTAGACTGGCGTAAAATGATTCATTCCATCCAAACACCCAATCTACAGTTTTCAACATTTTAACAGAGGGGGTAAATGAAAGGAATATTACTTAAGGGTATAAAAATAGACGTTGATGAGAGGAGAAACCGACAAAAATAGTGATAAATCTAAGAGCAGTATGCATTAAAACCATGAAAAGGGTGTCAAAATACCTTTCTTTTCAAAATCCTCTGCATTGGAATCGTGTAAACCGCGCAAGGAATCTGCTTTCTCCTTCTTTTCCTTCTGTTTGGCTATCTGTGCTGGGAACCATGACCCAAATTGGATATCTTTTGCTGTTTGGTTAAAATCTTTCACCTTATCAAAAATTGTCTGAAACAGATTGAGTGCAACTGAAAAAAAGCCTTCTAGAAAACAGCAATTTAGTTTCACGATTTTTTCAACCGAGAAGTTAACACACAGGTTTGCGACTGGGCTTGATGAAAAAACATTGGACGGACAATCTTAGAGTTAGGCTGATAACTTTGCTTGGTTACCTCCAAGTAATTAATATCTTCAGGCATTGAATGAGCATGAGCATACTTGTTATACGCAAGAATCAAAAACATTGAATGAGTTCTGGTGTGTCAAATTATTAAAAGTGGTTCATTCTTCATTACATTTTCTCCTATTTACAAAAGATAGTCAGCAAAAATCAAAGATTAGAAAGACGGCAAAAAAAAACTACTGTAATTTTTGCGGTATGACAATGATCTGATAAAATAGGATAAAGTCAGAACAAACGCTCTGTCACCTCCAAAGAATGTAAGATCTTGTAAATAAAGTAAATTCTTAAAGTAATGGTTCAGCTTATTGTTAATGGAAGAGTGGCAAAAGCATCCTCATGCTTACTTTTCTAATTAATTTACATTAAAAGAAAAAAAGAAAAAATTAGTAACATACCCTATTTGGTTTGTAATTTTTCATTTTATTTAGGAAGCTCAGAACATCTGAATCTGTGTTAGTGACTTTATAGAATGATGGGTGAATGCCTAGACTCGATGCCTTGAACTGTTTTGCACGCCTTACACTTTCTTTTGACGCTCCTGGACGTGATTTGTTGAACTGCTTGAAAGCGTTTGTACATCCTTGTAGTTTATACTCCTGCAAATGTAAAACAAAAAGTTGCAGTTCAGAGTTCAATAAGAGGTCGTTCATAGAGTTCAATAAGAGGTCGTTCACAAAATGCATAATGCTCTATGGGAGGGTAGGTCAAGGAGAGTGTTACACCATTTTGTTTTGACAAGATCAGAAATACAGACCTCCGTCATAAAAATGTTACAAAGAAGAGATCGAAAAATCTGCAATTTAGCGTTAAGTATAGTATTTTACGGACGGCTCATAATTGTATAATATGATACACAGTCAATGCTGTTACCAGTGTTTCCCACTTCAGAAAGAGTCAAAGAATACACAAAAAAAGGGATATACTGTCAGGAGAGCAAATTTCTCAAGTTTGTTGATTTCCCAATTCTCATTTCTATTTCTTCTTTGATGTATTTGGAACTTTTCTGCATCTATAAAAGACTTGTTATTGAATACAAGCTTCATCGTCCATACAACAAAGGTTTCCAAAGGATTCTTCTGGAAAAAAAGAAACTTTAATCCCACCTAATTTGAAATTCCCGTCAAGAGATCAATTTTACCTTTTATTTTCAGCCTTGAAAATCTTTAAAAATTGTCTCTATTATCTTTTTTCATTTGGACAGGATGATGAAAAGAATTCAGAAGTTTTATTTTCTCAATTTTTCCTAAGGGAGCTCTGATAATATGTAGTGAAAACTATATAAATTAATGGATTAGATCGGTCTGAAATGATCCTACCAGGTCTAATTTAACATTAGTGTAAGCGTTCCTCAGTTCTTCTATTTCCTCATTCAAGAGCTCAGTCGGTATTGAACCCAGGGTGAAATCTTGCGGATTTTCTTCCTTCTCTATGGATGCTAAATGTAAAGGTCTTCCTAAGAATAGGTGTAAGTCGAAAAGATAGCATGTTTCCTCATGGCTAATGAGACTGTAAGCTGTACCCTGACGACCAGCTCTGGCAACACGACCTTAACAAATAGTAAATTGAAAATTGATGAACAGCTCAAGATGGAGAATAAAACAGAAGAGAGTAAAACAGAAATTCTTCATTACCAATGTAATCTGCTGTAAATATGATGGAGGTATTTCTCCAGTTTAACTTGAAACAGACTGATTTAATGGCTACGTCAGTCTGCACTGCTTAATTGCATTGCTTGCTTCACATGCCTCACTGACAGGAAAAACGACCATGGAGAACACTGACACAGAGAAGTGTATTTTTTAAAAGGATACACATATTCGTTGATGCAGAGCACATGAACTTACCATTTAGGTAGATCTCATTTATGCTTGCTAATTCATGCAGTTCAAGGATCAGAGTTCGATGCTGCGACACAGGCAACTGACCTATTGCTTCAAAATTTGCAAATGTTTTCCACTCTGGATATAGCTATTTCTTTTTAAAAAAAACAGTTTCTTTGGTTTCTATTATTTTGAGCTCAGAAATTATCTAGAGAAAAATCCAAAAGCTGAAAGGAGAAGTAAGTTTCTGGAAAAGGAAAAAATTCAAAAGAGCATGATATAAACTTAAAAGAAATATTTTCCGGACTTTTTTTTTAAACTTACCCACTCTGTGTACAAATAGTTTAGGCTTGGGCGGAAAATGATAATTAATGACACTATCTAGCAGAGGTATGTCGATACCGCGGGCAGCAATGTCCGTCACAACGAGTACATCAACTTTCCCCATCTGGAATTTGGCAGCATTGATTTTTCGAGCTAATGGATGGAGATCAGAATACAAGAATGTGTTTTTGATTCCACTCCAATCCAATACCTGCAAAAGGCATGAAATTTTGAAAGATAAGAAAAAAGTTATTAAGGAATGTTACAAACAGCAGAGACAGAACAGAGTGCTTTTTTGGATCATGAACCCCATAAGGCAGATGAAATGCTTCTCGAAGGTAAGCTGTCAAAATTGAACACACTATTTCCTTTCCTCAGTAAAAAACAAGTAGCAAAAGCTACCTGCTGAGGGGGCGCCGCCCCCCCAGACCCCCCCTTTCAAATTATATATGTGAGACTTTGAGTATCATAGAAGTCGTGCGGCGACATGCCGAATGAAATGCCACAATTAAAATTATTGGATCAGATGATGAGCTGATAAAAGCCTTACCCAGTAATTTGGGAACATTTCTGACACAGTTTGGTTGCTTTAACTATCACTTTGATTTGCGAAATACAAATCGTTTTCACTTCGTATGTAGTTAAATTTGATTTTGACTGACTTAGTTTCTGATGGATTCAAATTCATAATATACATTTAGGTTCCAGGGAAAGAAAAATGCAGATGAGCTACACTTCACATGAATATAGATTGATTAAAAATAAATAATC